>BTSY01000003.1:30375561-30581792 GCA_036245785.1 Pristionchus fissidentatus | reverse complement strand
GACCACGCTCTCTTCATTTCACACACTCTCTCGACCGGTCGGTAGGTGAGAGAGTGTGCGAAATGAAGAGACCGTGGTCTCACATTTCGCACTCTATTCCCCTCCTCTCAACTCCTTCCACATTGCTCATTCATAGGCCAATTCTCGTGTTTGCGCTTCTCTCGGAAGGAGGAGCCCAAAAACTGGCAGACACAGGCTCACTCCTCCTGAATTTTGTCGCATTTTCACCTTATCTTCATTCTCGAGAACCGCTTGCCTCTTTACGTCCTCCATTTCAGATCTCTACATGATCTACATTAATCACTATTTGGCTCTGTTATCTGAACGGGAATTTCAATAAAACAATCTCCTGTTGTCAATAATTATTCGTAAGTGTTCCACTTTTCTCGTGCGAGAAAGTAGAGCGCACTGGTGCGCGGCCCCCTGGGGGAGGCCTATCCTCACGTCTGACAGTTCAATATTTTAACAAAGAAAGTCGTGGATTCGTGCTACTACGAATATATTTAGCTACTGTTTAGGTGGAATTAAGTCAATTATTTTGTCATCTTTATTTGTTTCGTCGCAGGTTTTCCTTCTCTCAACAACCTATCGTGCACAACTTCAGTGAATACTCAAAGGAAGTGGCCTGATGGGATTACTACCAACCCTCACCTCTACCATGGAGTCATTAGCTCATGTGCTGTAGTCATAATCTCACAAGATTTACTAATAAATCCTACGCATTATACTGACTTTTTCGCACGAAAGTTGTGTATTTAAAAAGTTAGCCAAATCAATTGTATTCTTCATGTGGGTTTATCGTGTAATGGTAAATAGGGCTTACTGTTACCAACCTCGTTCGGTTTTCCGTTGGTGTTTGAACTGGGGTTTTCTAAATTTTCCTTATCGATGCTGATGTTCACTATCAAGGTTCGCTGGCCTTCATCTCGACAATATGAAAGGTGTTGCACGGAATAGGACTTTACCTCATCTTTTGTTGTATGAGAGAATCTTCTTGCTTTTTTTATTTTTTTATTTATTTATTTATTTGATACTCCCGCGAAGGGTGTGACGGCAATTAAAGAAACAAATAATACGTAAGTAAAACAAGTAACTCACAAATTCAATCTTCTTCTTCGTGAACTAACTCTTCGTGAACAGAAATTTTTAAGAAACCTGCGAAATCTCAAAACAAAAAATGCCACGAGCCGGGATCGAACCGGCGACCTTTAGACCTTTAGAACCTTTAGGTCTAACGCTCTCCCAACTGAGCTATCATGGCGCTTCTGTGTAATGAAATTAAATTGCCTCCCAATAGAGAGCTGCTGTCATGTTATCAAGACCAACCAAGTACGCGTAACCCATTTAATTCATGTTGGAATAAGACTAATTATGGATTCTGGATGATTGGCAGGTGAGAGATCGAGCCAAATGGTGTTTCAGCATTTCAGTTAGTTTTAATTTTTCTTTAGTAGTCCATACCAAATTTTTCAGTGGATTTTTGTTAGTTCGAAATTCTTCAGATGCACACGATATTGACGACTTTACATTGTTCCAAACAAACACAAGTGTTTTCAGATAGCTCCTTGTCACCATTTTTACACCGCACCATCTGCCGCAGATCGATTCGTTCAGATGGAATCAATTCACGATCGCCTCAAGTAGTAGAACATAGTGGAGTAGTTCATCTTCACGAGTGTGATCTGCTTCTCACTAGAAGGAGAGACGGAGGCAACACCTTTACCTCACCTGATACTCCTGCAGATACCTATATCCTGATATACGTTTTTTTGCCATACAGGACAATTTTCACCGTGTCAATGATCGTTCCTAGAGTAGTGACTGGGATTCAATTACAATTTAGAAATTCACTGGATTATGCCCGTTACGATTGTTTTGAAATAAAGTTTAATTTATGCAATAGACACTCTATCTGGTACTCTCTATTTATTGGTAACAATTAAAACGATATACCGAGCGCCAAACAAGCACAACAGACAACACAAAGAACGGAATTTGCCCTGACATTGAATTAGAGACATAATCGTAAAATAATTACACACAAAAGATCGTCTTCGTGAGAGTTTGATCAAAGCTGTATCATGGAAAGCTACATCACCACAGTAGGCAGGGTGTTTGCTTGAGGAGGAGGCAAGGGTAGCCCGGAGGAGGAAGGTATCAGGTTACATCCATGGAGAGAAAGAGGTGTGTCGTTGCTTGCTCATTGGCATTTCGTGTATCTTTCCTCTTCAGTGTATCTAGGGCCGCTCTGCTAGACCAATCATATTCCATTTTTTAAAGAACAACAATTACAAAATAAGTGCTGTGTTGACATTTTCATGGCATTATTTTAACTGTGCTTGGATTCTCTCGATTTCGCTCGCACTCTCGTCGTCATGTCTGTTGTTCATCAGCAAAACGATTAATTATTTCGGACAAGTATTCGTAAATTTGTAATAATGTTGTGATATTCTGCAGATCTCTACACGATCTCTTTCTCGTTGTTCAATCGCTTCAGTTCTGCTTTTTGCATATACCTACGGACCTATCTTTGCATACGCAGTTAGTTTCTCACTATTTCCTGGTAGTATGAAAAAAGTAAACTGGACCAATAACAAGGAATTCACTGCTGTGCAGTCTGTGAAAGGGAGAAAGCATCTTCTAGTCACCTTTTGGACCCTTTTCTCGAGATTATTAATCACATGAAAAGAATTGATTCAGGCCACCTACTAGTCCTACAAGAAGGACATACCTCGACTTGTGGAGCTTATCTCTCCACCCTCCCTCTTACCTCTAGAGTAACTTGATAGCCTCCATGTACACACACGGATCTGCCTTCCCTTGAAGACTCAATGATCTCCTCAGTAAATTCATCCTCGTTTTTGGTCGCTATGCACCAATCAGAGACAGTATAACAGGGAATTGATGTATTTTCTACTAGAGGTTTTAATTCGGTCCGGGTATTCGGGTAGAGACCGGTTCTTTTGCCAATTAACGCGGAATGAGACAAATCCGATATCCAGAGCCGGAAATGATTATCCGATATCTTTTAGCGCAAATGGTCGAAGGGAGTCAAGTTATTTAGCTCTACGGAAATATCAGAAACAAGGACGTACAGTTCCAGAAATCATTGGAAACCATTCACCAACCAATCCTTATGAGATTCATAGGCGAAAATGTCATTTCTTCTCAATCAGGGTTATGTAAATCACCAATCGATCTCTGAGATATCGGATAGTGGGAGTGGGAAACAATGAGATGTCGGATTTGGCCTCTCTCTCATTCTGAGAGGCGGGTTTGGAAAGTGTCGGATTGTCTCACTTTCAAAACTCTAATCTTCTACTGAACTCAAAACGAATGCGCTTTAAAAAAATAATAACACTTGCAATGAAACAAAATTCGGATACATCTTAGGTTTCAGAAGAATTTAATGTGTCCCACGGCAACAGGTAATATTGATTTTGTCGATGGAACCTCTTCAGCCATGTTAAAGATGATAGATAAAAAGAAAATTCATCGGATGGAATCAGAGAACGGAAGATATATGCAGGAAACAATAATTACAAGTGGAGTGTGGAGTAAGTTTATCTGATCATGATGTTTCTAAAGTGAAATACAGTAAAGTCTGTCATTGATTGGGTCAAGAATCAATAAAATGGATCCTAACATTGTCAATGCTTTGTATCTCGTGAAGCTCTTCTTTCTAGAATGCCTTTCATCATGACTTTCATTAATAGGACATGATCTTTTCGAATTCTGTTTCGTGGAAGACGTGGATTTCGCAGGAGGCGGTCTTGTGCTCTTGCTCTCGAAAATATTCTTTACGACGAATAATATGGCAAAGTATGCTTTTAGATCGGAATAATCTAAAAGCATAATTTTCAACATCATTTTCTAATGAGGGGTTTCTTGTGGGATAGCGAAAGAGGGATAGAAAAAGCTCAAAAGTGAGATTCAATTCAATTATTTATCATGTCAGGCAATAGTGCTCAGATGAGGATGGGCCGGAATTCTTCGTTAGTTGCATTCCACCATTGGGGCCCGATTGCTCGTTTCAGGTCATCTCTCCATCGGGTATTGGGGTGGCCTTGGGGGCGTTTCCAGTTGTAGGGGGTCCACATCGTAGTTGCCCGCGTCCAATGGTTGATTTCCATTCGCCTTATCTTCAAGGCCCATTTCGCTTTCCGTTTAAGTGCCTCCTTATTCCAGTCTCGAATTTGGGTGATTTCTCGTAATCGTTCATTCCTCATTCGATCCAGAAGGGTGACTCCAATCATCCGACGTTCCATCTTCCTCAGGGTGACATCGAGGCGCTCTTTGTCACTCGATCTCAAAGCCCACACCTCGCTACCATAGAGTACGGTAGGCACGATGCAGCTGTCGAAGAGCCTCCTCTTAGTCCTCATGGGAAGAATGCGTGACGCCAGCAGGTGGTGGAGTTTGCTCCAGGTAGCCCAACCCAGACGAATCCTGTATTCCACTTCTTCGGAGGGGTCCAGGGGAAGGGAAATTCTCCCGCCAAGATATGTGGTAAACTCAACGAACTTGAATACTTGACCGTCGATGGTAATGGGTGCGCGAGTCGTGCTACAGGATGTAAGGAGAACCGTTTTGGAGGCATTGACTTCGAGACCGACTCGTGCACACGCTTCCATGAGCTTTCGCAGCATCTTCTCCAGTTCCGGTCGAGACTTGGCGACAAGGGCGACGTCATCCGCGTACTCCAGATGATTGAAGAGCATTACCCGTGTCATCCTAAAGCGAGTCGAGACGTCTCTCGATGAGTCGGAGTCACTCACCCAGACCGGTTTCAGGAAAGGGTTCAGTACTCTCGACAATCTGCACGCCATTAAGCAGCTCGCTGAAAGGACTCACGAATATGGTATGCCTCTCTACCTCGGATGCGTCGACTTCAAGAAGGCCTTCGACTGCGTGGAATGGAATGCAGTGTGGCAAGCACTCTGCACGTTTGGAGTCCATCCCACCCTCGTCGATCTCTTACGTCGCCTCTACGAGTTCTCTTCCACCCTACCCCGAGTGAACGAGGACCTGGTCCCAGTGTGCGTGAAGAGAGGAGTCCGCCAGGGAGACACACTTTCTCCCCGTCTCTTCAACGCGGTACTGAGAAGCGCGATGGACGACATCGATTGGGAGACCTGCGGAATCCGGATCGACGGACGCCATCTTAGTCAAAAGTGAGAATCTCTCTCGATCTCTAACTCCAAATATCTTTCCGATGGAAATAATTCCCTGTCGAATGAGAGAGACGCTCATGCTAACACTTTTCACATGGAGACCTGGTCGGACCGTATTCCGCTACTTCGCACCACCCGCCCCAAACACCAAACACGGTCGAAATATTGTCTGCTAAAAAAAGTTCGAAATATACTCACCGACTCGAACGGATAGGTTTTTATATTGAGTGAATCACGTTTGAATGAGGTCATGTAGAGATCTGAAAAGGAATGGTTAGAAGAGAGAAGAAAGCGCGACAAAGTTCAATGCGAAAAAAGGTGAAGCGATTACGAGTAGAGAGTAATGAAGAGGGAGGTAGTCATTCGCCTTCTCTCCATTTTAAAGGCTACGCCCCTTTCGCTGGCATTTTACATGCAAATAGGGAGATAAGAAGAGGGAGGCAGTCATTCTCACCTATGCAAACAAAGAGAAGATGACTGATAGTGAGAATCGACGATACTGACACGAAGGGAAGGCATTTGCACAAGTGTTTATTATCACATTGAACAATGATCATCAAAGGTGTTACATGATAGAATGGTTGCCTCTTCATTTGGCTAGAGTGGCAGGATAATGGAGAGTTGTGAAAACCCCTGCAGTCATTGAACAGATCGATGTCCGTACCCGTGTATCGATATTGTCTCGAGTGCAGATAGGACGGACGTTTTCATCATGCCTTAAAAGAAAAGTAATTTGACGATGCGAAGAGAGATTGCAATATCAAAAAAAAAAGATTTTCTTGTCTGCTCTTTTCCACATTCTCCTATAGGAAAATTTCGGTGATGAGGAGACTCGAAAATATTCAATTTCTAAAATTCACCCCTTGCTATCAGTCCGTCCGCGACGATTCGGTCGGTGTCATGCTGTTCCAAGTCTGTGAAGAAGTGAGTATCTCACTTCTTCACAGACTTGGAACAGCATGACACCGACCGAATCGTCGCGGACGGACTGATAGCAAGGGGTGAATTTTAGAAATTGAATATTTTCGAGTCTCCTCATCACCGAAATTTTCCTATAGGAGAATGTGGAAAAGAGCAGACAAGAAAATCTTTTTTTTTTGATATTGCAATCTCTCTTCGCATCGTCAAATTACTTTTCTTTTAAGGCATGATGAAAACGTCCGTCCTATCTGCACTCGAGACAATATCGATACACGGGTACGGACATCGATCTGTTCAATGACTGCAGGGGTTTTCACAACTCTCCATTATCCTGCCACTCTAGCCAAATGAAGAGGCAACCATTCTATCATGTAACACCTTTGATGATCATTGTTCAATGTGATAATAAACACTTGTGCAAATGCCTTCCCTTCGTGTCAGTATCGTCGATTCTCACTATCAGTCATCTTCTCTTTGTTTGCATAGGTGAGAATGACTGCCTCCCTCTTCTTATCTCCCTATTTGCATGTAAAATGCCAGCGAAAGGGGCGTAGCCTTTAAAATGGAGAGAAGGCGAATGACTACCTCCCTCTTCATTACTCTCTACTCGTAATCGCTTCACCTTTTTTCGCATTGAACTTTGTCGCGCTTTCTTCTCTCTTCTAACCATTCCTTTTCAGATCTCTACATGACCTCATTCAAACGTGATTCACTCAATATAAAAACCTATCCGTTCGAGTCGGTGAGTATATTTCGAACTTTTTTTAGCAGACAATATTTCGACCGTGTTTGGTGTTTGGGGCGGGTGGTGCGAAGTAGCGGAATACGGTCCGACCAGGTCTCCATGTGAAAAGTGTTAGCATGAGCGTCTCTCTCATTCGACAGGGAATTATTTCCATCGGAAAGATATTTGGAGTTAGAGATCGAGAGAGATTCTCACTTTTGACTAAGATGGCGTCCGTCGATCCGGATTCCGCAGGTCTCCCAATCGATGTCGTCCATCGCGCTTCTCAGTACCGCGTTGAAGAGACGGGGAGAAAGTGTGTCTCCCTGGCGGACTCCTCTCTTCACGCACACTGGGACCAGGTCCTCGTTCACTCGGGGTAGGGTGGAAGAGAACTCGTAGAGGCGACGTAAGAGATCGACGAGGGTGGGATGGACTCCAAACGTGCAGAGTGCTTGCCACACTGCATTCCATTCCACGCAGTCGAAGGCCTTCTTGAAGTCGACGCATCCGAGGTAGAGAGGCATACCATATTCGTGAGTCCTTTCAGCGAGCTGCTTAATGGCGTGCAGATTGTCGAGAGTACTGAACCCTTTCCTGAAACCGGTCTGGGTGAGTGACTCCGACTCATCGAGAGACGTCTCGACTCGCTTTAGGATGACACGGGTAATGCTCTTCAATCATCTGGAGTACGCGGATGACGTCGCCCTTGTCGCCAAGTCTCGACCGGAACTGGAGAAGATGCTGCGAAAGCTCATGGAAGCGTGTGCACGAGTCGGTCTCGAAGTCAATGCCTCCAAAACGGTTCTCCTTACATCCTGTAGCACGACTCGCGCACCCATTACCATCGACGGTCAAGTATTCAAGTTCGTTGAGTTTACCACATATCTTGGCGGGAGAATTTCCCTTCCCCTGGACCCCTCCGAAGAAGTGGAATACAGGATTCGTCTGAGTTGGGCTACCTGGAGCAAACTCCACCACCTGCTGGCGTCACGCATTCTTCCCATGAGGACTAAGAGGAGGCTCTTCGACAGCTGCATCGTGCCTACCGTACTCTATGGTAGCGAGGTGTGGGCTTTGAGATCGAGTGACAAAGAGCGCCTCGATGTCACCCTGAGGAAGATGGAACGTCGGATGATTGGAGTCACCCTTCTGGATCGAATGAGGAATGAACGATTACGAGAAATCACCCAAATTCGAGACTGGAATAAGGAGGCACTTAAACGGAAAGCGAAATGGGCCTTGAAGATAAGGCGAATGGAAATCAACCATTGGACGCGGGCAACTACGATGTGGACCCCCTACAACTGGAAACGCCCCCAAGGCCACCCCAATACCCGATGGAGAGATGACCTGAAACGAGCAATCGGGCCCCAATGGTGGAATGCAACTAACGAAGAATTCCGGCCCATCCTCATCTGAGCACTATTGCCTGACATGATAAATAATTGAATTGAATCTCACTTTTGAGCTTTTTCTATCCCTCTTTCGCTATCCCACAAGAAACCCCTCATTAGAAAATGATGTTGAAAATTATGCTTTTAGATTATTCCGATCTAAAAGCATACTTTGCCATATTATTCGTCGTAAAGAATATTTTCGAGAGCAAGAGCACAAGACCGCCTCCTGCGAAATCCACGTCTTCCACGAAACAGAATTCGAAAAGATCATGTCCTATTAATGAAAGTCATGATGAAAGGCATTCTAGAAAGAAGAGCTTCACGAGATACAAAGCATTGACAATGTTAGGATCCATTTTATTGATTCTTGACCCAATCAATGACAGACTTTACTGTATTTCACTTTAGAAACATCATGATCAGATAAACTTACTCCACACTCCACTTGTAATTATTGTTTCCTGCATATATCTTCCGTTCTCTGATTCCATCCGATGAATTTTCTTTTTATCTATCATCTTTAACATGGCTGAAGAGGTTCCATCGACAAAATCAATATTACCTGTTGCCGTGGGACACATTAAATTCTTCTGAAACCTAAGATGTATCCGAATTTTGTTTCATTGCAAGTGTTATTATTTTTTTAAAGCGCATTCGTTTTGAGTTCAGTAGAAGATTAGAGTTTTGAAAGTGAGACAATCCGACACTTTCCAAACCCGCCTCTCAGAATGAGAGAGAGGCCAAATCCGACATCTCATTGTTTCCCACTCCCACTATCCGATATCTCAGAGATCGATTGGTGATTTACATAACCCTGATTGAGAAGAAATGACATTTTCGCCTATGAATCTCATAAGGATTGGTTGGTGAATGGTTTCCAATGATTTCTGGAACTGTACGTCCTTGTTTCTGATATTTCCGTAGAGCTAAATAACTTGACTCCCTTCGACCATTTGCGCTAAAAGATATCGGATAATCATTTCCGGCTCTGGATATCGGATTTGTCTCATTCCGCGTTAATTGGCAAAAGAACCGGTCTCTACCCGAATACCCGGACCGAATTAAAACCTCTAGTAGAAAATACATCAATTCCCTGTTATACTGTCTCTGATTGGTGCATAGCGACCAAAAACGAGGATGAATTTACTGAGGAGATCATTGAGTCTTCAAGGGAAGGCAGATCCGTGTGTGTACATGGAGGCTATCAAGTTACTCTAGAGGTAAGAGGGAGGGTGGAGAGATAAGCTCCACAAGTCGAGGTATGTCCTTCTTGTAGGACTAGTAGGTGGCCTGAATCAATTCTTTTCATGTGATTAATAATCTCGAGAAAAGGGTCCAAAAGGTGACTAGAAGATGCTTTCTCCCTTTCACAGACTGCACAGCAGTGAATTCCTTGTTATTGGTCCAGTTTACTTTTTTCATACTACCAGGAAATAGTGAGAAACTAACTGCGTATGCAAAGATAGGTCCGTAGGTATATGCAAAAAGCAGAACTGAAGCGATTGAACAACGAGAAAGAGATCGTGTAGAGATCTGCAGAATATCACAACATTATTACAAATTTACGAATACTTGTCCGAAATAATTAATCGTTTTGCTGATGAACAACAGACATGACGACGAGAGTGCGAGCGAAATCGAGAGAATCCAAGCACAGTTAAAATAATGCCATGAAAATGTCAACACAGCACTTATTTTGTAATTGTTGTTCTTTAAAAAATGGAATATGATTGGTCTAGCAGAGCGGCCCTAGATACACTGAAGAGGAAAGATACACGAAATGCCAATGAGCAAGCAACGACACACCTCTTTCTCTCCATGGATGTAACCTGATACCTTCCTCCTCCGGGCTACCCTTGCCTCCTCCTCAAGCAAACACCCTGCCTACTGTGGTGATGTAGCTTTCCATGATACAGCTTTGATCAAACTCTCACGAAGACGATCTTTTGTGTGTAATTATTTTACGATTATGTCTCTAATTCAATGTCAGGGCAAATTCCGTTCTTTGTGTTGTCTGTTGTGCTTGTTTGGCGCTCGGTATATCGTTTTAATTGTTACCAATAAATAGAGAGTACCAGATAGAGTGTCTATTGCATAAATTAAACTTTATTTCAAAACAATCGTAACGGGCATAATCCAGTGAATTTCTAAATTGTAATTGAATCCCAGTCACTACTCTAGGAACGATCATTGACACGGTGAAAATTGTCCTGTATGGCAAAAAAACGTATATCAGGATATAGGTATCTGCAGGAGTATCAGGTGAGGTAAAGGTGTTGCCTCCGTCTCTCCTTCTAGTGAGAAGCAGATCACACTCGTGAAGATGAACTACTCCACTATGTTCTACTACTTGAGGCGATCGTGAATTGATTCCATCTGAACGAATCGATCTGCGGCAGATGGTGCGGTGTAAAAATGGTGACAAGGAGCTATCTGAAAACACTTGTGTTTGTTTGGAACAATGTAAAGTCGTCAATATCGTGTGCATCTGAAGAATTTCGAACTAACAAAAATCCACTGAAAAATTTGGTATGGACTACTAAAGAAAAATTAAAACTAACTGAAATGCTGAAACACCATTTGGCTCGATCTCTCACCTGCCAATCATCCAGAATCCATAATTAGTCTTATTCCAACATGAATTAAATGGGTTACGCGTACTTGGTTGGTCTTGATAACATGACAGCAGCTCTCTATTGGGAGGCAATTTAATTTCATTACACAGAAGCGCCATGATAGCTCAGTTGGGAGAGCGTTAGACCTAAAGGTTCTAAAGGTCTAAAGGTCGCCGGTTCGATCCCGGCTCGTGGCATTTTTTGTTTTGAGATTTCGCAGGTTTCTTAAAAATTTCTGTTCACGAAGAGTTAGTTCACGAAGAAGAAGATTGAATTTGTGAGTTACTTGTTTTACTTACGTATTATTTGTTTCTTTAATTGCCGTCACACCCTTCGCGGGAGTATCAAATAAATAAATAAATAAAAAAATAAAAAAAGCAAGAAGATTCTCTCATACAACAAAAGATGAGGTAAAGTCCTATTCCGTGCAACACCTTTCATATTGTCGAGATGAAGGCCAGCGAACCTTGATAGTGAACATCAGCATCGATAAGGAAAATTTAGAAAACCCCAGTTCAAACACCAACGGAAAACCGAACGAGGTTGGTAACAGTAAGCCCTATTTACCATTACACGATAAACCCACATGAAGAATACAATTGATTTGGCTAACTTTTTAAATACACAACTTTCGTGCGAAAAAGTCAGTATAATGCGTAGGATTTATTAGTAAATCTTGTGAGATTATGACTACAGCACATGAGCTAATGACTCCATGGTAGAGGTGAGGGTTGGTAGTAATCCCATCAGGCCACTTCCTTTGAGTATTCACTGAAGTTGTGCACGATAGGTTGTTGAGAGAAGGAAAACCTGCGACGAAACAAATAAAGATGACAAAATAATTGACTTAATTCCACCTAAACAGTAGCTAAATATATTCGTAGTAGCACGAATCCACGACTTTCTTTGTTAAAATATTGAACTGTCAGACGTGAGGATAGGCCTCCCCCAGGGGGCCGCACCAGTGCGCTCTACTTTCTCGCACGAGAAAAGTGGAACACTTACGAATAATTATTGACAACAGGAGATTGTTTTATTGAAATTCCCGTTCAGATAACAGAGCCAAATAGTGATTAATGTAGATCATGTAGAGATCTGAAATGGAGGACGTAAAGAGGCAAGCGGTTCTCGAGAATGAAGATAAGGTGAAAATGCGACAAAATTCAGGAGGAGTGAGCCTGTGTCTGCCAGTTTTGGGCTCCTCCTTCCGAGAGAAGCGCAAACACGAGAATTGGCCTATGAATGAGCAATGTGGAAGGAGTTGAGAGGAGGGGAATAGAGTGCGAAATGTGAGACCACGGTCTCTTCATTTCGCACACTCTCTCACCTACCGACCGGTCGAGAGAGTGTGTGAAATGAAGAGAGCGTGGTCTCACATTTCGCACTCTAGAGGGGAATGAAGATATTTTAGATGGCCATTGAATTTCTTGTGTTGAACTCAGTCCTCCATTGTCTAAATATTTTTATTGTACATGTAATAGATTGGAAATAATGTATTGGCTACAATTATTAGCGCATAAAAGATAGTGAAAAAAGAATCAATCATCTTCTAAATATAGTGGAACATTAGATACAGAACCGTCAATAATTATCAGTAAGTATAACGAAACCAATGGAAATTACGTGTCCTTTCTCTTTTTTTGTTAATGTTGAAGATGAGGGGTGGAATCAGAGGGTAAAAGAGGGTTCGAAATGTTTCATCTCTGCGATCAGTGCTCGGAAGAACGTCGTTGAGTGGTTGCTGAAGGGGGCTGTCGTTATCGATCGAGAAATGTATGAAGCTGAAAACTACGGCTACGTATTTGAGCTGAGGCAAGCTTATTAATGCATGAATTGATGATTCAAATAAAATATTCAGCTCACAGCATTTCTCGGCAAATGTTCAAACTGTTTTGATGTCTGGTAAACCATCGAGATACATGTCAATCGTGCACAACTAACTCTGTTGGGAGATTTGTAGAATGCATAATTGGAAGCGATTGGAGGTAGAGATCGTGTAGAGATCTGTTGAGCAGCACATCATTAGGATGCAAAAATGATCTCTTATCAACTCTCAAAATAAGAGATCGTAAAAGTGGAAGAGCGTGACTGTGTGGTATGAGAAGAGGTGCAACGAGGAGAGACTTTTAAAGAGAAAAATAATTGTCAATACAGCAAATCTAACAATTCATTGTTATTGAAATTGAGAGGAAATATCGAGAAGATCTTCGCTGACACCGAGACGAAATGTCAATGAGCAAGCGTCAAGATACCTCCTTCTCTCGTCACAAGTAATCTGATAGCCCCTCCCCCTCAAACGGGCTACTTTCTCCTGCTTCTCTTGTTGGGTAGAATTCGTCTGTTATTATTTCTCGCTGGATAACTATGATTTTTTTACTGCTGAATCAAATGGTGGAGAATTTACTATGAGATACATGCATAGATCAGAATATCATGATCGGATTATCTCCGGTGTATCTGCACATATACGTTTTGATGAGAGCAAATATGCTTTATTTTGCATTTCTAATTAATGATAGCTGACATCGATCAGTAAGTTTCTAAATTGAGATCGAAACAATCGATCAATTCAAGGAAGGAAAAGCTTCGTGAGCGTTTCCGTACTAATAGTACGTCGAGATGGAATGGGGGAGTTCACTAATGGAATCGGGCATTCAGCTCCCGTTGAGTGTCGGTTCTCGTCAGTCCGCTGTAGATCTCCCCTGGTTTTTACCATTTTGTTGAGCGCGTCTTTGTTCGGCAGGAATACAATCTGCGGCAGCTGGTAGCCTGTAGCCTAGGTAGCCTAGGTAGCTGGTAGCCTAGGTAGCTGGTAGTAGCTGGTAGCTGGTAGCCAGCCTGGTACGATGCTATGAATGCGATGAACTTGCCGACGTGACAAGGAGCAATCTGAAATTATTTTTGTGACAATATAGGGTCGTTACTTCTTCTGCACTTCTGAAGAATTGTGCACTGCCGCACTTTAAATTAGCCAGCCTCGCCAAAAAATTTCGTCAAATGATCAAACAATGGACTCTGTGATTAATTTCAACGTGAAAAGACTCACTGGAAATGTTGCCTGTCTTAGGGTTGTAAACATCGCGGCCTTAAAAAAATTATAAAATGCGAATATAGATAGAGCGCGAGTTTGCGTTGTGATATATGACGCTGTTTGCGTAAGAATCGAGCAGATCCGGCACGGGCCGGCACAGTAAAAATGGGTCGATTTTCTGTAACTCCGTCATTTGAGGTTATCGAGGGTGCTGATCAAGATAGGCATAATCATTTTGCACAAAAGGCGCCCGTTGGCGCCAGATGGCGCCACGTCGAAATTACATTTTCTCAAATATTTCAGTCGCTGATAATGCACATTTTTTGTTCTTATTGTCTCTTGTGCAGAATTTTATGGCGGTCACGCCTGTGTACTTTGTTTTCATGATTATTATTAATAATTTTTAAAAATGGAACTTTTCGCTGAGTTATTTCTGACCTTGTTAATGTACACAGATCGGACCGGCTTGTCGAGAGGATTCCAAATCTATATTTTGAGCGAAATTCGTCATAGGAGTTTTAATTGAGCTAACGTAAAGTGTAACGAGATTGCAAGTAAAAGGGGCGAGTCTCCACTCTTTCTCTCACCTCCATTGACCTCCCCTCTGGTTCAGAAATCCTAGTGGAATCCTAGTAGGATCCTATCTGAAACGCTTTTCCTAGTGGAATCCTAGTGGAATCCTACTGGGAAAACAGCCTGGCCCGCCCCTCCATTTTCCCACTAGGATTCCACTTGGATAATGAAAGGCGTCAAGGGGTGTGTTGTTGACGCGCCTTAGGTGAGCACTAATTGCGCAAGCGTTTTTTGAAACTCGCGCTATTGTTTTCGTTGTTTTATCGATTATCCATGTTTCTTTTCGTGTATTTCCACTTTCAAATGCGTTGCGCGATCCCCCGACAGCCTGGCCATGCTAATGGCGAGGTACGAATATTCGCGAATATTCGTACCTCGCCATTCGCGAATTCGTAATTTCATGTCTCTGCATAACCTACAATGTAAAAATGATTTTGGACGTGTTCTTTCTTCCGCTATAGTAGCTAATAGTACTGGAGGCTTGAATCTGATGGTTGTAGAGACTCGCTGCTCCATCAGGAGCTCTACGCCCTCATTGACTCACGAGAGGAGAATTGAAGTGGAAGAGAAAAGCTGAATTGGAGACTCATTTGGAAGCAGGTAATTCATGACTTCTTACAACTAAAAAGGGGTAAAAGTAGCACGAGTGTTCTACTTGAGAACACTATATAGACATTGAAATACATTTACCGGTATCTTATCCACGCACACGGGTTCATGGTCCAGATGAACCTACATAGAGGGATTGTGAGTGACTGATTGTGTGCAAAATAGCGAAGGTCTCTTTGTTTTACTACTTTTCTGTTTTGCTTTGTTCATATAAACTGAGGAAAATATTAATGAACACTTGAATAACGTGTCCATATCACCTCTGAATACGGTACCCGTTTATAATTATTCGATTTTACAGTTCGTGAGAGCTCAGAGTAAGCGCCGACCTGACGAGTGGATCATGGAGGTTGAATTCGAAAGTAGGTTACGATTGCCATATATACAGAATACTGTAGCAATGAACTCAATTATTATGCTGTATTTGTAGTCGTTTGCTTTCAGATCTTCCGACAACTCGTCGTGGCTCGACGCCGCTCTATCCATCGACGAGGTCAGTTTATCAGACACTTTCTGACAGGATTGAGATTCTGCCTGAAGGGTCCGTACTAGCGAAAAATACACCAATGCTGAAAAGTTGCCCTAAGGGTAAACTTGATGCGTAGAGTCCGAAAATGCACCTTAAAATTGTCTCAGGTCAAACCCGGCTGAGATATGTTTCAGATCCGAAACAAAGTCAATTTTTCGATTTCGATAACGGATCACCGAAACTCCTACATAGTTATATTTTCTGAAAGCTCACCACGGGAGGAGTATTTTTCTCGTTTAAACTTTACTTCCAACTTCTCGTTGAAAAAAGTTACTGTAAGTCAAAAAATTAAAACTTTTTTTGAAAATTTAGTTTTTTCCAATCCAGATTTTTTATTTTATTTTTAGAATCTACGTAAAAAACTACTACAAAGACTATTTTTGCTAGGAAAATTCTTCCCTTGAAAGTGGTCATTTGAGGCGAAAAAGTGAAAAAAAATCAATAAAAATTATTTTTTGACAATGTCCGAAACAGTAACAGTCAAATATTGTATGCATTAATTTTTGTACTTAACGAGAAGTAATTTAAAAAATGTCCCACCAAATTTCCAAACATTTTTTTTCTCGACAAAACCATGAACCCGGGGTCATGGTCTCAAAAGCCTAAAAAAAATTTCACCATATCTTGGATTTACTTGTAGTCAGCTTTCCCTCGATACTATTGGCGATGAATATATTATGCTACCGAAGCATACACCAAATGGGGACGAAGACAGATGAAAAATATTTTTCGATAATTTGGACCATGACCCGGGGTTCATGGTTTTGTCGAAAAAAAAATGTTTGGAAATTTGGTGGGAAATTTTTTTTATAACTTCTCGTTAAGTACAAAAATTAATGCGTACAATATTTGACTGTTACTGTTTCGGACATTGTCAAAAAAAAGAGTTTTTATTGATTTTTTTCCATTTTTCGTCTCAAATGACCACTTTCAAGGGAAGAATTTTCCTAGCAAAAATAGTCTTTGTAGTAGTTTTTTACGTAGATTCTAAAAATAAAATAAAAAATCTGGATTGGAAAAAACTAAATTTTCAAAAAAAGTTTTAATTTTTTGACTTACAGTAACTTTTTTCAACGAGAAGTTGGAAGAAAAGTTTAAACGAGAAAAATACTCCTCCCGTGGTGAGCTTTCAGAAAATATAACTATGTAGGAGTTTCGGTGATCCGTTATCGAAATCGAAAATTGACCTTTTATCGCATATGAAACATATCTCAGCCGGGTTTGACCTGAGACAATTTTAAGGTGCATTTTCGGACTCTACGCATCAAGTTTACCATCTATGGGCAACTTTTCAGCATAGTCAAATTTTCGCTAGTACGGACCTATTTCGATCCTGTCAGATAGTGTCTGTTATACTGTTCTCGTGATAATATCGATCTAAGCGAACGAATAGTATCGTTCTTTTGTGATAATGATATGATGATGACAATGTTTATCATGGATGTAAGGTAGTTTATCGAATAATCGGTAGCTAAAAAGGCATGATTTATTGTTATATCACAACAAGGCAACATAGGAGTCATGCGAGTCGAGTCCAACGTCACTCATCGCAAATTATCGATCGCCATCGATTGAAGCTGTATTGGTAGATCAAGAAGATTTCACTCAAGGAGAAGAAGCTGATGAGGTTTATATCGCTATGTTATATACGCACATTGGCTGTAGATCTACGTCCCCTGCTTGCATGTAAACACCAGTTTATTATTTTCTTTGCAGATGCTCAATACATTTGATGTGACAGAGGCATCACTGCTGCTCGCACGACTGTTTCTCAAGCGGCGTCCAGGTTTTCCCATATTTTTGCTAGTTCATGACTGCCACACTATGTCAATATGATATGATTGTTAAATAAGGACCGCAGACTCGTTTGACATCTAATTCGCAGAGTACGGTAGGTACACATTTATAATGATCTGAAACACCGTACATTTGCTCATTTTGTTTGTGTATATTTTTTTTCTAAATTTGTAGCTCATTCGATAACCCTTCTTTATCTCTTTCTGTTTTAGAGTGCATTAGATTGACTCGATGTCCGGGCCAGTTGAATACTCACTATAAAAGCATAATTTTTAAAAAAAATCATCGATTTGTTGAGCAAGTGATACCGTAATCTCACGGATCTGTGCATTATTGTGATAATTAGTCCGATTTGTATCTTAGTCTGATTTGGTATCTCACGTTCGAGGAATGCAGTACATTGTGAAAGAGTATCTATTACAGTCCGATGTTCGGTTCGGGACCGCCACCAATCGATCCAAGAGGAGCCACTCCCACTTCCTCGACCAGAGAGATTCAGTGGGAATGCGTTGAAAAGCTCAATTATCGATTATTTACTCTTATAATACCGTAATCTTACGGGTCTGTGGATTGCTTTTACTGTTCATCTAATTTGTATCTAAGTTTCATTAGATATCTCACGTTCAAGGGATGTAGTAGAGTGTGATAGAGTATGGTATCTATTACAGTCCGATGTTCGGTTCGGGACAATCGCTAGTAAACAGAAGTGGATCCATTCGTGCTGTTTCGAGTGAAGGAAAGAGGTGAGAAAATGAAAAAAAATGAAATATCGATAAGTTTCCTTGCCATAACGTAATCTCACGAGTCTGTATATTACCGTGACTGTTTATACCATTTCCTAGTCCAATTTTCGCTTTCCGTATATTCTATTGGCATCGTAGATAGAAACATTATCAGAGAATCGTCAATGCTGACAGCACTCCGAATGAAGATTGGCCAAGGTTACCAAAAGAGGTTATCATTCAGCGCATTCTCCCTTTTCATCGATGGTCCCCCTATTTCAGTTTGATGAGTAATCAGAATTCGACAGAAGGTTCTGACCCTCCTATGGATCGAGAAATGAGGTGAGAAAGCGTGGGAAAGTTAAATTATTGATTCGCTGCCCAATCAAGCATGCTTGTGTGACCGATTGATAATCGATTTTTTACTCGGCCTTGTCATATCATGAGGAGTACGGTTTCTATTTCAGTTCGGTGGTCGGGGAGGGCCAGTCGAATGTGTATCTTGGAGGAAACATTCCCTCATCATCGATCGGAGAAAATAGGTGAGAACGCGTAGAGTAGCTCGAATATCGATTAGTAGTCCTTGAAATACCGTAATCTCACGGATCTGTGAATTACTGTGAAAATTTGTCCGATTTTTATCTTAGTCTCATTAGATATCTCAAGCTTGAGGGGTGCAGTACAGTGTGAAAGAGTACGATATCTATTTCAGCCCATTGGCCTGTCAGACTACATCGTATATCAACCCGAGAGGACCCATTCGCACTTCGTCAAATGGAGGAAAAGGGTGAGAAAGTGTATCATAGCTCAAATATCAATTAATTGTCATTGCGATTCCGTAATCACACGTACAGGTGCTTAACAATGCCTCATTTTTTTGTTCTGCTGAGTCTAATTTGATATCTCACGAGCTAGGGCTACGGTATCGTATGAAAGATTACGGTACCTATTCCAGAAGGACTGGCATGAACGAGCAATCGATGTTCAATCGAGGAGGAGGAGCAAGCACGTCGACTACCAAAGGAATGAGGTGAGAAAGCGTGAAAGAGAAAGTGAGAAAATCGCGGGATTCCCTCTTCCTCGACCGGAGAAATTCGGTAGGAACGCGTTGAAAAGCAGAATTATCGATTATTTACCCTTATAATATCGTAATCTCACGAGTCTGTGGATTGCTTTTTCTGTTCATCTAATTTGTATCTTAGTCTGATTTGATATCTCACGTTCGAGAGATGCAGTACAGTGTGAAAGAGTACGGTATTTATTACAGTCCGATGTTCGGTTCGGGACCACCACCAATCGATCTAAGAGGAGTCACTCTTTCTTCCTCAAATGGAGAGAATAGGTGGGAAACCGTGAAAAAGATCTAATATCGATTAGTTGTCTTCGAAATGTGATAGAGTACGGAATCTATTGGATTAGGAAGCGACAAAGTCTCAAGGGTTTATAGTCTCAAGGCATCGTAATCTTACGTGCTTATTTACTTTCACTTGACCATTTATTCACTAATTATCTCCTTTGATATCTCACCTTTTGCTGAGTAGGGTATATCATAAGTGACTACGGTATCTATTCCAGTGTGATGGCGGCAACTGGTAGTTCGGTGGTCGATGTCGATTCCAATCGAGGAGCGAACAAAAAGTGAGTATATTTAAATTTGAGAATAGTTACCACTAAGAACGAGATCACATTTATTTCAGGCGCCAAATCGTGCAGGCACGTGGGACAGTTACTGCACCGAAGAAGTCGTATGATTTGCGACGTGCAAAGAAGATAAAGAAGGAAGAACAATAATGTGTATTATTACTTGTCCACACAAATGTAAAAATATTACGCTTTTTAATTACACGTTGCGTGTCCCGTCAAATTAATCCCTCGAAGACGATAAATATTGTATGTGACCCAGTATACGCTCCAACTCAAAGAATACGGTAAGAAAACGATAGAAGGGAGAGCGGGCGCCCGTCTGTGACGTCACGCCAAAATCCTAGTGGAATCCTAGTCATTTTCCTAGTAGGATTCTACAGTAGAATCCTACTAGGAAAAGGAGTAGGATTCCACTAGGATTTCTGAACCAGAGCCCTCTCTTACAATACAATACAATACAATACAATACAATACAATACAATACAATACAATACAATACAATACAATACAATACAATTGTATCTCTCGGCTCTCTCAATCTACCACGCTCTCTCGCCTTCCCCGGAAGGGGAGACTCGCGAGGAAGACGAGATAGTGTGGTGGTGTGAGAGGGCGCAGAGAAAGGGGTCGAGGGAAGAGAGGAGATTAGCCCCGTTTACTAGCATTCTCGTTACACTTTTTGTTAGCTCAATTAAAACTCCTATGACGAATTTCGCTCAAAATATAGATTTGGAATCCTCTCGACAAGCCGGTCCGATCTGTGTACATTAACAAGGTCAGAAATTACTCCGCGAAAAGTTCCATTTTTAAAAATTATAAATAATAATCATGAAAAACAAAGTACACAGGCGTGACCGCCATAAAATTCTGCACAAGAGATAATAAGAGCAAAAAAATTGGCATTATCAGCGACTGAAATATTTGAGAAAATGTGATTTCGACGTGGCGCTATCTGGCGCCAACGGGCGCCTTTTGTGCAAAATGATTATGCCTATCTTGATCAGCACCCTCGATAACCTCAAATCAGAGAGTTACAGAAAATCGACTCATTTTTACTGTGCCGGCCCGTGCTCGATTCTTACGCGAACGGCCTCATAGGAGAAGAGATTGAGAGGTGAGAAGAGAAGAGGGCCTGCCTCTCCTCCAAAATGGAAAGAGGGAGAGAGCAATCCGACATCTGACACCTTCCGACACCATCCCCCACCTGCCCCCTCACCCAGAATTCGCAATTAATTTACTTCTCCAATATGTTTTTCTTCGGAATATATTTTGCTCTCTGTTGGGACGCGATCTCATTACTCACAAGCGCCATGATAGCTCAGCTGTTCAAGAAATATTAGTACGACTAAACTTGTGAGTTACTTATTTACTAAAACAAGAAGGTCCTCTCCAACATCGATCATTTTGAAACTTTGTTATCCCGAATTTAGAGATACAACCGCGAAGAAACAGAGGGTACAGAAAATTGGAAAAAAGCAGGGTACATTCATCAAATTTATCTGTTTGAAAATAATATTTCTTAACAATGAGATAAGTGCAAGATTTCGTTTTGCGGTTCAGGCTTCACATTCTAGCAGCATTTACTTCTATATAACATGGAGTTTCATTATCGTAGAATGGATTTCCAGATCGAGTAGACAACAAGCACATGTTGTTGCCGAACTTCGAAGAGATGTTTGCTTGATTCGTCTTGTTTCGTCTCTTGCTAGGGTTTGAATTACGAGCGGGCTGAATTGCAATAATATTCATGTGCTTCTAATCTTCCGGAACGTATTCCGGGAGGGAAGCGAGAAAGAGTCTTGCATAAATGTAATTAGACGATTTTTCTCGCTGTTACAGACTCTTTCGTGTCAGATCCCTTCCGGGAGGTACACACAGTGAAATACTGTAAATTGGTTTATTTATATATAAACTACTCGCCAATATTGAACTGTATATTAATATTAATATTAATATTAATTAATATATTAATATTGAATATTGAACTGTGTGTACCGTGTGGATGGGTTCATTGTGTGCATTTGAGCACTGACTGCGAGTGATCATCGAAGTAGAGATCGCGTAGAGATCTGGAAAATAGCAAAGATTTAGTGTTCATGCTAACGAGGTCTGAAAGTGAAACAATAAAGAGCAAATTTTTTTAAAAAATGGTGTAATTTGGGTCTGTAGAGCAGGTATAGGGGAAGGGGAAATAGCCGAAAATGTCAATGAGCCAACACACCTCTTTCTCTCCATGGATGTAACCTGATAGCCTCCTCCTCCGGGCACCTTTGCCTTCTCCTCTCTTTGAGTAAAAATTCGTGCGATTATTTCTCTAAAGAAGGAAAAATGCCGGTCATAGCGACCTTTTTGCCGGTCCTTCGGCGGCGGAATGGCGTCCGCTCAACGGGCAAAGTGAGGAAAGTTTGGTGTGCGAATTTTTCAGGGATAATTCAAGGCTGCTTAAAGGAGGTCGAACAGCAGAATATCTTGGCAACGACAACCCGGAACTTTTTTACTTACTGTTTTTTACTTACCGTTTACTTACTGTAAGACAGAGGATGACATATTTGGGAGAACTCGCTCATTTACATGTTTGTTTCGCCATCTCTATAGCCACATGCCTCAATTTGCATGGAGTCGGCAGAATGCCTCGGAATCAGACAATCCTCCCTCCCCCTCTTCCCCCGTGGGAGTAAAGTGCACGCAAATTCGACACGGGAGATAAAGTTGACCGAGAGATTTTACTCGCGCACATGAGAGAACGCCCTTCCGCGTGCGCGGCAACTTGACCCTGATTGTCCCTGAGCCCTGTAGCTTCTTTGCGCGCGAGTATCTCGGGTTGGAGGAAAAATAGAGATCTCATTTTTTGGGTTTCGATTAGTATTCGTAGGTGTAAGCGAGTTATGTCATCAGTTTCGGATCCTATTTTTGCTGTTCTTCCTCCTTTAACTGTCTAGAAAAAAACATATCACGGATAAGGCGACGATAGTGTACAATTTGAGTGCGTTATTTATCTCGTCGTGAGGGTAAATATACATTAGGAGTAGTTATTGCAAGTATGATACATAACAGTGAAAAAAACAATATAATTGATCTACTCCTGAGGCCCACGCAATTTGAGATTCGATAAGAAATAGATAGTAAAAGGAAGGGAAAACAGCACTTTACAAGTTCAATTTGTGTACTGGTCGTGCGTTTTCCGCTATCTGTTCATTGACAATGCACATGTAATACGTGTCGAAATATGTGGATTCGTATACCTTGACGAAGCAGCTACCGTAATCCAGGAAAAAGCTGGGTTCTTCGGGGTCCGAGTTTATTTCGCCCCAGGAGACGGGATCATCTGGGTCGGTGACGTCAAATAGTCGGCGACCCTCTTTGCGAATGTTGACAGAGGTGAGAAAACGGTGGAGATACGAGGAGGAACCACTAAGACCAAGACGATTGATGGTCGAACTTGCGTGAGTGACCTGAATTTGAACCAATTTTGGAATAGTACAGTATAATTCTCATAGATTAACATGCTATACTTTTTTTTAAATTGGAATTCAACTAATCACTCCTCTCTCGATCTCTATCGCTGCCTGATCTGAACTCTGTTTTTCTCCCAATTTCACAATTTCATTTGTTTCTACTATAAGAGAGCTCCAGTAATAAGTGACCTGGATAGACTTTGAAATGTAACCATACAACTACCCGCATAAGAGGGAAATTAGACCTCCACGCTCTTCATTATCCGCGCTCTCTCTTCAGAAAAGCGGTCCATTTCGTACTGTATGGTTACCTTTCAAAGTCCTTGAGGCGGAACAATCGAAACTACTGCACCTTGATGAGTTCTCGCAGCGTCGCGATATGCGTGAGATCCGCGGGAATCTCGATATGAGGTGGCTCTCGACCCGCAATTTCCAATACCTCCTCATCAGAAAAGCCGCGACACTGAAATTCAGGGTTACCTGATGAGAGCCAAAAGCTAGCATCTCAAGAACTTCTTTTTAATAATAATAATAAAAATAGTAATAATAATAATAATAATAATATGGATAATCAATCTACGCAAAACGCAACAGGATATAAAATTAAGGAAAGATGGAGTCCCCGAATATCGCAAAATGAGAGCGAAGCTAACAACTTTTTTCACATGGTGAATGGTGAAAAAGAACACTAAACACTATGTACAAATTGTACAGGATCGTACAGTAGAGTATAATTAATATAATTAGTATAATTGTAAAGAATTCATTTTTCAGCTTGGCTGTATTAATTTGTACCATCTCAATTTCTGACACGTACCACACGTATCTTATTGTACCGTGTTTCCACAAGACTCGTCTAGATAATAATATTAATTTTACCTGGGATATCATGAGACGTGAGACGCCGTGGAGGTGCACGATTTCCTGCAGATCGGGTGTGAAATAAGTCAATTGCAGTTTGTATATTGGACGGTTTGAGCGTTGAGCATAGCTAAGCACGCTGAAATGAATTTAATTAAATTTAGCAAGAATTATTATAGCATTAATTATTTCTCGCTGAGTCAATAAGAAAACAGAAATTGTTTTATGCATGACGGGTTTTGATTCTACACAGAGAATGAAAACACTGAAATGAGACACCATGATACTCTCAACATTGAGTGTATTCGCGCATCGAGAGAGCGTGCGGAAAAATGGAGATTTGTAAGTGTCTCATACATTAGGTGTCATATCTCAGTGTAGGATACACTCAATAGTATTAAGTGTATTCGTTCTGGGTTTATTACAATTTTGAAGTGATAATTACATGAAATGTAATACTGGTGCGTGTACTCTCTTTCTATACCTCGACGTGTCTCACGCTTTGCCATACTCTCTCGCAGCCGTATCCGTTGTTTAGGAGCGGAACGTTTTATTATTTTTGACGTGTGTTTGTGAATTTATGATAATGAAGACTCGCCTGGTCGGAAAGCATCCGTCAAAGTAGAGAAAGATGAGGTTATAGTCGAAATAGGATGCCACTCGCTCGAGCGTCGCACAAGCAGCCGGGGAAGGCGGAGTCAGAAAAATAGAGTATTTTAAAGGGAGTTTTCAGCCAAAAAATCATAATCTCATATTCTTTTAATTTTATTTTTCTTCAAATGAGCTGAAAATTCTAAGAATAACTGTGAAAACCGCATTTTTTTACGATTTTTTTGATATTAATTATGAATTTTCAAAAAAAATCGTGTTTCAAAGGTACTGTAGCTCCTGCATCCTCAAAACTTACGATGTTTAGCGGCTGCAAATGTTTTTTAAAAAGGCCTTAGTGTTAGCAAAGTGAAAATAAGTGTTTCTGCAATTGATTAGACACTGGCGAGTATCTGTGAGGACGAATCAGTAGAAAGAAACGCAGAAATATTACGGCATCTTCTCTTTTGAGATTCTACAGCCGCTAAACAGCGTAAGTCCGCGGATACGAGACCTACCGTATACCTAAATTTCACTATCTTTGAAAATTCATAATTAATTTATAAAAAAATCGTAAAAATATGCGGTTTGCGCAGTTATTCTTAGAATTTTCTGATTTTTAAAATACAAATTACTTATTTTGGGATGCCGTATCCCTTTAAAAAAACGAGTAAATAATTGGATTAGCACATTTCATTTTGCACAATCTCTCACTAATAGATATGTGTAATAAAGGTGTATTGTAGATACTAACAACTCTCTCATAGTCAAGACGCTTCATCATTTACTTTCCGAAATTCGTTTAGAGACTGGTCATCTAGATGTCGAAATTCAATCGATGGTGAATCCAGCGTCACTCTCTATCCGATACTTTATCAGAAGCAGTGAGACGGAATCAAATGTGAGACCACGGTTTTTTTCACACGATCTCGTCCAACGACCGGTTAAAAGAGTGTGCGAAAAGTAGAGACCGTGATTTCGCATTCCGCTCTCTATTAGATACTAGAGTACGAAATTCGGGTAAATAATTGGATTAGATCTCTTCATTTCACACAGTGTCTATCGGTGAGAAAGTGCGAGAAAAGAAGAGATGTGATTTACCCGAATTGCAAACCCTATCAGATACTTTATCAGAAGCATCCCGCTCCACGACGCAACAGATCGTGAACGTATAGGAGTTTGCTCGGCGAAAATAACGTTTCATCCATTGGAAAAGGTCCTCCATCGAGTTTTCATCCGTTGCCAACGCCTTCCGACACACTGTGTCCTCAGAAGATTCAACACCGTAAATGAGCAAGCCCAGCTGCTCCTGAAATATCGTTAACAGGGTTAGGCGGAAAATTATTTTTCGCTTCCGAATTTTATTTTTACATTTGTCTCTGATTTTTTATTATTTTCGCTGTTAAATGTACTAAAGTTTCTAATTCTATGATTTCTTGAAGGTTTCTCAGATGCATTTGATAAAAGAATATAAGCATGGGGTTCTGATTGCAAAAATAAAACGAAGTTTTTCCGGTTTTCCGTATTTTCCGAATTTTCTGAATTTTTTTACGACCCTTCGAGACGTAAAATTTCCTTTTCCGAATTTTTTACGTCAACATTTTTCCGAACAACCCTGATCGTCAATCAATCATTGATCATGCCCCAAAAATGTGATTGAATTTTTTCAGTAATATTATGGAGCAACACGAAAAGATGACTAGGTGATTACAGATTTACAGACTGACATCAAAGCGTTGGAGAAATTCAACGCTTATCGCTTACCCCTTTGTGAACGAAGAGTTCGATTTCCCTGACGAAGAGATCGCTCCCTTCTATCGCCTCTCTCATCGTTTTGCTGCACTCTCTCACTCGTGTTCGGTCTCGAACGCAATCGACATAGGACAGAATACGATGGAGATTCTCCCGAGGAAGGCTCTCCAGCGACATCGAGGAATAAGACTGAATGCACAATAGTGTTGTTAGATCGATTAATTATATTCGTAAGAACAAAGGGTTATTCGCAAATAATGCATGGTTATTCGCGAATAGGACTATTCGATATAACAACTCTACTACACAATATTTCTTTTAGTCTTGGTAAGCTTCTTGACATTGATAAGTAAGGTTGGCTAAACGAATGCGGCTTTGCGAGGTTGTAATGAGCTCCGGAACGGAACGGAATGGAATAACGGGCGGAATGGCCGAGTGGTGTAAGCAACTGCTAGTCATTCGAAGGGTCACGAGTTCGATCCCCGCCCAGGCCAACCAAGCCTTCCATCCACCCCGGGGCGGTAAATTGGTAGCAACTTTGATTGCGAAAGGTAACGTGCCCTAGATGCCTTGGGAAAGCTTGGGTTACGTAATCCCACGTTGCAGCTGGCTTACCGGCTTGCTCCATCTAGCGTGGTAGCTTGCTACTGTAAAATCGCTTGACATGGAACACCTTTACCTTTTAATGAGCTCCGCCCACAATTGCGAGGGCGCAATTCGGGGTGGAGGGGAGGGGAGGCTATGCGAGGGCGTAATTCATTGCGACCTCGCAATTTTCCCTGATGGCCGATTAGCAACCAAATGCGAATTCTATAAACTTTCTATAAACTCTATAAACTTCTATAAATTAAATTCTATGATCTTCTATAAATTGGAAATGTTAATGCTAAGAATGAAATACACGAAGAAATCACATTTTGGTGCTAATAGGGGAAGAGGGAAAATTGCGAGGTCGCAATTAATTGCGCCCTCGCATAGCATCCCCCCAGAATTCCGGCGCCGCAATTGTGGGCGGAGCTTATTACAACCTCGCAAAGCCGCGCGCGGGGAAGGGGAGGAATTGCGAGGGCGCTAAGGCCGAATGGCCAACCCTATTGATAAGGTTCTGTGTATGACCAGTAGAGATGATCAGTCGATAAATGTTTTTTGTCTGAAATAATGTCGAACAAAGATTCTGTTCCGGTTCAATCCTTTGTTATCCATGGTCCTCCCTCTCATTCCGGATTTTCGACCCCACCTCTAATGACCATAGTAAGAGGAGCGGGTAGATCAATCGGTTAATTCCGAATGCGCAATGCCAGTTACCTGTTTTTACGCACATTGTACGCACGTCTCTCTTACACTTCTTCCCTCTCTCTCATCGCGTCGATACTCTGCCGAAAGAGGGAAGAAATGTTGGAGCTACTCTGTGTACTAAAAAAAAAACGTGCGGTGGGCGTGCATGCACTATGAGTTCAGAAACAGGGTAGGATTATCAAGAAAGTTGCCACGTAGTGTGTTTCTCCAATTGGAAAAGTTGCCTAACATCGTCTCGCTTTTATCAATCGGGAAATATACTATTGTGCATGATCATTTTCCTGACAATCTTTTATGCACACACAAATTTTGTGAGAGATTAATTAACAAATATATTTAACCTAATTTCTGTAAAAATAGAAAACGTACCATGGCGCGGCGAGTGATGCGAAGCGTTTGAGTGAGCAATTGCTCGTTTTGCTTTTGGTGACAAGAGAGAGAAGAAGAAGGTGTGCGACATTTGTGTGTGAACACACAAACTCACGTTTCTCGCAGTCGACGCGCAATGTTGTGCAAAAATATGCAACTGAATGTAACATCGACGTGCAGCCAATGCTTTATTATCGTAGATATAGCGCGCATTTGCGTTGTGAACGTAGGTGAGAAGAGACGAGGACTTCTTCTCCAAAATGGGAAGAGGGAGGGAGTACGCAAAAATTCTGACACCTTCCGGCACAATCCCTTACACAAAATGCATAATCACTCACCATCTCATTCATTCATTATTCATTCAGTATGTATTCTCGACTATTTTTTGGCATTTTGTCGCGCACTATTGGGAGCTGCTCCCGATAACGTTACCATGCGCCATGATAGCTCAGTTGGGAGAGCGTTAGACTGAAGATCTAAAGGTCGCCGGTTCGATCCCGGCTCGTGGCATTTTTTTTTGATTATTATTGAAATCGCCATATTGTTTTCTGTTCATGAATAATTAGAACAACTGGACTCATTTGTTACTTCGTTCAGACTTTCAGACTTGTTTACTTGTAGATTCCCTCTAACCATGATTAGATCTTGCTATTCCAAATTTTACAATAAACACGATTAACAATAAGCGAAAAAAATTGGTGTTGGGGGTTTTGTCTTTGATTAGAGATAAAATATGATAAAAAATCGATGAAATTTTTTTTCTATTCTTTTATTTTCCACTTTACAAAGTTTCACACTTTATAAATAAATAGTCGTTTATCAAGAGGGGGTTCGGGTTCACAAGGGAATTAAATCTGACGACGTTGAACGGGCTGATTATCTTCGATTAATTTCGTCTGAAGACCGAGTCATCTTGTATGGTTTGGATCGGTCTCTTGTTGAAGAGTGAGTGGAAATGAGAGGCGATCCCGATAGTTTGACAAGGGGTCCATCCGTGAAAATCTCGTGCGAAACCGGGATCTTATAATACTAATAATTTTATGCGAGTCACAAGGATTCGCGGTATATCTTTGAATAGAGTTTAAACTAGAGTCCTCCAAGCTCGAGTCATCGATCTTAGAGAGGATCAACGAGAGTACTGATACTGAGTATCAATTCAACTTACAAGTGAATTGATATCCCTCACTTACCGCATGTATAAGCCGATTTTGTCCTTGACTATCTATTTTCGCAAGAATAAAAAAGTATGAACGCTCTTAAATGTTGACTGATTGCTGAAAATTATCGCAATGCATGAAAGAAGAGTTATTCTTCTCATTATTTATTTCAGATTGTTAAAAAAAACTGTACACACATTGTAGGTAAGCGAGAGTACAGAAAAAACTGATAATGGAAGTAAACCAATACACTATAGAGAAAGAACTTCATGTGAAATTGTGGGGGAAGAGCTACTTACTAGAAAACCACAAAATACGCTCTAGATTCGCCGTAAGAATACTAGAAAAAAAACTTAAAAGGTTAATTATCGATTTATTGATTATCTCTGTCGAATGGACAGCGCATTACCAACTCCTGCTTCCAATTTGCAGATTCCAATCGATTCTTCGTTAGTTTCCCTTCAGACTTTGCTTCTCTTCGACTCCTCCTTGCATATTGCCACCACTTTCTCCACAATATCTTCGAGAGAAGAGGCATCCGAGATCGTGTCTGAAACATCACGTGATATAAGAAGGTTTGCCAAACAAGCATCCAAACTGGAACTAGTTCAGCGTTTTTTTTGGTTTGGAACTTGTTTCCTCACTGGAAAGTCCACTAACTTCCAGTGAGAAAATCAGTTCCAACCAAAAAAAACCCCGGAACTAGTTGCAGTTTGGATGCTTGTTTGGCAAATCGTGTTATATTGTATCACTCCTATGTAATCACTAGAATCCGATACGATAGAATGATTCTCCGCAGCAAACACCAGAAAGGGGTTTGGTGATGAACGAGAGAGGGTCTTCCCCCACACGCACTCTCTCGTCCCTTACCCCTTTCTGGAGGAGTAGAATAATTTTGTGAAATTTCTCACGCGTAATCAAGTAATCGAAAGTGATCTTCTCATGTTCTCCCGTTCTAAACAGCGAGTGCGCCGAGGCCTCGCACATCACATCGTCGTCGAATTGCCTGCAGAAATGTGATTATCAATTAATTATCGATTAATTTTTAATTGATTATCTCTGCCGACTGGGCAATCAATAACTCACATAATTTGTTCGGCACTGGGTGAGTCGATGAAAATGACGATGGGGTCAATATTGGCAATCGATTTGAGCTGCCTGATCGATCTGTCGTGGCTGACGTCCAGTATACAATGACGGCCCTGGAATATCGATTGATTGGTTACAGTACCCCTCCAATCGCACTCGAAATCAATCGATAATCGTACCTGATCCAGAATCTCGTTCACGCTGTTGATGGTCAATCCATACATGTCGTTGTGTTTCTTGTAGTATTCTACATATTGATTGGTTCTGATTCCCTCCAACATGTCCTCCTGTAATAGAATACTGTAATCAAACACAAATGGATAATTCACTTGAGAGTGGCCAATAATTCTTGAGGAATTAATTACAATATTGCGCCTTGTGCATCGATAAAATACTACAATTACAGTTACATATAATACCGTATACCTCAGTCGTGAAATGGTAGCGACAGCCGGAGATTTCTCCGTGACGCGGCCGGCTGCTGGTGGCTGCAAGATACCGTATTGATTCATAAGGGAGAACTTCTGTATTTTTCAAAAGCCCGGACAAACTTTCAGAATGGGGTCAATGAGTCCCTCTCACTTCCGCACACTCCCTAGATTCTGGCCCCTTTCTGGAGATATGAATGTGCGCCAGATCGATTGATCAACTTACTCTCAAGTCCGAAGCTGAATCGGCACGGGTAATTCTTCAGCAGCTCCGAGTATACAGCGTATTTGAGAGCGCCTCTAATGCAGACGGGCCTGAAATACAGAACTAATATTATTTTTTATGAAACTTAAAATTTGTTGTTCTGTTAGCCTCCTTTTTACATAATAGTGATTCATCAACCGATGTATTCAATTACGGGTTCAAAACATTGTTCCAAAGTCGGTAACATCTTCAGAATTGGTCACAATCGAGGTAGAGTAACAGCATGGTGGAATTTTCCTCTATCGCATACTATCGACCCCTTAATGGAGGTATGGAGTCATTTAAGAGACCGGATCGGTAAGACTCGACCATATTGCACCCTGGCCGGACGTGGCCGCTTGAATTGAGAGCTGGGGGTCCATACTCGGGTGGGTAGAGGGGCTGCACCCCGGATTGCACAAAACACCACTTATTTCTATTTGCCGGCTCTGGACTAGGAGAAATATGGGTTTGAGTCAAAAATGGTCGAAAAATCAAAATTTCCTAACTTTTAAAGATAGACTCTATCTATCATTCGCGTTATGTTTGGGGTGCCCAAACACAATAAAACTCTTGTTCAGACCGAAATTCGGCTCATTCCAAATTGACTTTTCTGACTCACAATTTTGATTTTTCGTGTGAAATAAGCCTTTTTTGGAGTTTTTGCCAATCAAGTCTACGTGCATGGTGTACAACAATACATTATGGAACTACATGAGTGAAAACCAGGACATTCGGAGGATGATATTTTTCACAATAAAAATTCAAAGTTCGGACCCACTCGGTCATGCACGAACTTTCCGATTTCTTTTCGAATAAACTTTTCTCATTTCTGTTAGTTTGGCCTAAATATAATCATTCGTACCTAAAAATGCGTTGTTATACAGTTTTCTGAAGATATTTCGTCATAGTCATTTGAGAATTTTCGAAAATTTCGTCGCAGTTTTCGCCATAATTTCCAAAGTGTATGTCTCTCTGATATAAGAATCCTGATGATCTTACGTAGTTCTAGTGCTGCTGAAAATGTTTGAGCATTAATTTGAAATATTTTTTCTTTTGAAATTTTCAGGATCTATGAATGTTTAAACCTCGAGAAAAATCTTCGAGTAAAAAATGTTAAAATGGAAAACAAAATCATATAATTAAAAACGTATCAGAAGGTTTCGAAGTAAAATATTGCACACACTAATTTTTCTAAGGTAATAGAAGATATTTAAATTTAGTTCGGCTGTTTTGTTTTGTGCAGTTCGGTTCATGGTTTTTGTGGAAAAAAAATTTCTTCCAAAACAGCCGAACTACAATAAAAATTCAAAGTTCGGACCCACTCGGTCATGCACGAACTTTCCGATTTCTTTTCGAATAAACTTTTCTCATTTCTGTTAGTTTGGCCTAAATATAATCATTCGTACCTAAAAATGCGTTGTTATACAGTTTTCTGAAGATATTTCGTCATAGTCATTTGAGAATTTTCGAAAATTTCGTCGCAGTTTTCGCCATAATTTCCAAAGTGTATGTCTCTCTGATATAAGAATCGTGATGATCGTACGTTGTTCTAGTGCTGCTTAAAATGCTTGAACATTGATTTGAAATATTTTTTCTTTTGAACTTTTAAGGATCTATGAATGAGTTAACCTCGAAAAAAAATCGGTGTGTATAAGAGAGGAATCACGAGAGACTCGACCATGACCAGGACGTAGAAATTCATGATTTCTAATTTGGCTGAATTATTTTTCTAAGGTATTTCAACACCTCCTCTATCGATTGGCGTTGACAGAATTTTGAAAAAAAATTTCGCAATCGCGTGAAACATATCCAAACCTGGAGTCTTCGGAGTTTTTCGCCGACAGGACAAAGTTTGATAAATCATAATTCGGTTCAAAATAAAGGTACAGAATAGTGGTTTTGTTTGCTAGATAGAGAATGTAGTTGGCTACAGTTAGTACCGTGCCATCTCATTCCTGGCTGACTCAGTGGTGCGAAGCGGTCGGTTTTATGAAAAATGTTATAAATCGCTCCAAAGTAAAAAGCAGTGATAGGTTCTTTGTTTGTTCGAACGTGCATCTAGGTTGCTCACTAGAACCTAGAAATCGGCCAAATCTGATCTTGCGTGGCAATTGCGCTAAGCCGAACTTTTTTTTGAAAAAAAAATTTTGTAGGCCATTGTCACGAATAGTGTCATTTGCAGTGTAAATATTCATAAACAATCTAAAAACACCATACAAGTTGTTTTAGGAGATTTTTAAAGCGAATTTTTTGAGAGAAAAAAATTCGAAAAATTTTAATGCTGAATTTCACTTTTGAAAAAGCTGTACTTTCCAAGGTACTATTGTGTACTAATGTTCTCATAGTCATAAGAGAAGATGCTCGGGAGAATATTTATGCAGATACATGCAAATATTAAACGGTTATCGCGTTTCCAACACTCTTCGGGTGATGGTCGGTTTCTTATTTTACACCGCTAGCCATACCCTTATAATTTCTCTCATCATGCTAAGAGCAGTCGAAAAATTGAAAGTGAGTCTCTATCTCTTCATCGTGGGCAGCTACAACAACTAAGCTTTCCAATATTTGTCTGAAAGCGCGTGCTTTGCCTTCTCAAAGAGCAAATATCGTATTTTTCTAAAATAAATCCACTTTTTCACACAGATCTCAGAAATCTGAATCTTTACCTAATCGTGGCGCAGGTCAAATTGTTCGGAGAGTTTCATTGAATCATTTTGTAGTTGACAGTATTCAAATCTAACGATGATTTGACCTCGAAAAAAATAGAAAACTCAAAAGTGCTCAAATTTCTCACATTAAAAAATTAATTCTGAGGATAATTGAAACGCTTCCAGGGAAATATTGCCCGCATTCATTTTCATATACCTAAAGAAGACCTACGAAAACAATAACTTAAACTTTTGAAAAAAAATTTTTTTTGAAAAATATCATGAACCCGGGTTCATGGTGAAAAATTATTTTTGGACCATGAACCCGGGTTCATGGTATTTTTCAAAAAAAAATTTTTTTCCGTAAGTTTAAGTTATTAGTTTCATAGTTCTTCTTTAGGTATATGGAATGAATGTGGGCAATATTTCACTGGAAGCGTTTCAAACATCCTCACAATTAATTTTTTAATGTGAGAAATTTGAGCAATTTTGAGTCTTCGATTTTTTATGAGATCAAATCATTCATAGATTCGTATACTATCAACAACAAAATGATGCAATGAAACCCTCCGAACAATTTGACCTGCGCAAGGATTCGGTAGAGATCCAAATTTCTGAGATATGTGTGAAAAAATGGATTTATTTTGGAAAAACACGATATTTGCTCTTTGAGAAGGCAGAACACGCACTTTCAGACAAATATTGGAAAACTTGGTTGTTATAGCTGCCCACGATGAATAGATAAATACTCACGTTCAATTTTCCGACTGCTCTTCCATGATGTGTGAACTTCTATGGGTATGGCTAGCGGTGTAAAATAAGAAACCGACCATACCCGAAGAGTGTTGGAAACGTGATAACCATTTTAGCATTTGCATGTATCTGCAAAAATATTCTCCCGAGCATCTTCTCTTATGATTATGAGAACATTAGTACACAATAGTACCTTGGAAAGTACAGTTTCTTCAAAAGTGAAATTCAACATTGAAATTTTTCCAATTTTTTCTCTCAAAAAGTTCGCTTTAAAAATCCCCTAAAACAACTTGTATGGTGTTTTTAGATTGTTTATGAATATTTACACTGCAAATGACACTATTCGTGACAATGGCCAAAAAAATTTTTTTTCAAAAAAAAAGTTCGGCTTAGCGCAATTGCCACGCAAGATCAGATTTGGCCGATTTCTAGGTTCTAGTGAGCAACCTAGATGCACGTTCGAACAAACAAAGAACCTATCACTGCTTTATACTTTGGAGCGATTTATAACATTTTTCATAAAACCGACCGCTTCGCACCACTGAGTCAGCCAGGAATGAGATGGCACGGTACTAACTGTAGCCAACTATATTCTCTATCTAGCAAACAAAACCACTATTATGTACCTTTATTTTGAACCGAATTACGATTTATCAAACTTTGTCCTGTCGGCGAAAAACTCCGAAGACTCCAGGTTTGGATATGTTTCACGCGATTGCGAATTTTTTTTTCAAAATTCTGTCAACGCCAATCGATAGAGGAGGTGTTGAAATACCTTAGAAAAAAATTTCAGCCAAATTAAAAATCATGAATTTCTACGTCCTGGCCATGGCCGAAGTGGTCGAGTCTCTCGCGATTCCTCTCATAAAATGTTAAAATTGAAGACAAAATCATATAATTATAAAAGTGTCAGAAGGTTTCGAAGTAAAATATTACACACACTAATTTTTCTAAGGCAATAGAATATATTTCAATTTAGTTCGGCTGTTTTGGAAGAAATTTTTTTTCCACAAAAACCATGAACCGAACTGCACAAAACAAAACAGCCGAACTAAATTTAAATATCTTCTATTACCTTAGAAAAATTAGTGTGTGCAATATTTTACTTCGAAACCTTCTGATACGTTTTTAATTATATGATTTTGTTTTCCATTTTAACATTTTTTACTCGAAGATTTTTCTCGAGGTTTAAACATTCATAGATCCTGAAAATTTCAAAAGAAAAAATATTTCAAATTAATGCTCAAACATTTTCAGCAGCACTAGAACTACGTAAGATCATCAGGATTCTTATATCAGAGAGACATACACTTTGGAAATTATGGCGAAAACTGCGACGAAATTTTCGAAAATTCTCAAATGACTATGACGAAATATCTTCAGAAAACTGTATAACAACGCATTTTTAGGTACGAATGATTATATTTAGGCCAAACTAACAGAAATGAGAAAAGTTTATTCGAAAAGAAATCGGAAAGTTCGTGCATGACCGAGTGGGTCCGAACTTTGAATTTTTATTGTGAAAAATATCATCCTCCGAATGTCCTGGTTTTCACTCATGTAGTTCCATAATGTATTGTTGTACATCATGCACGTAGACTTGATTGGCAAAAACTCCAACAAAGGCTTATTTCACACGAAAAATCAAAATTGTGAGTCAGAAAAGTCAATTTGGAATGAGCCGAAATTCGGTCTGAACAAGAGTTTTATTGTGTTTGGCCACCCCAAACATAACGCGAATGATAGATAGAGTCTATCTTTAAAAGTTAAGAAATTTTGATTTTTCGACCATTTTTGACTCAAACCCATATTTCTCCTAGTCCAGAGCCGGCAAATAGAAATAAGTGGTGTTTTGTGCAATCCGGGGTGCAGCCCCTCTACCCACCCGAGTATGGACCCCCAGCTCTCAATTCGAGCGGCCACGTCCGGGGAGTGGTCTAGTTCTACCGATCCCGTCTCTTAAGTAACTTACCTCATCGGGACTTCCTTTTCCTCAACACCATCAGCGCCAAAGTAGGAAAAGATCTGCTTGAGAAAGTCGGCCATGACGAGAGATGGAGAGATACTAATTCGGAGTAATGAGTATAAATGAATGGATGAAAAGGGGAAATAGACGCCACAGCCGAACAGCGTCTAGTTGATATCTCTCACCGTTTGACTCTCTCGTTTACCACTATCTCTCACTCTTTCTGTCGATCTTCTGTTGTTTCCCGACTGTTTCTGATGCTATTTTGGACGCTATTTCTTATTCAATTGCGTTGGGTAAGCTACAGTATCATAAGCGTTATCGGCGAAAACGTACTAGCTAATGAGAGTGTAGGAAAATGGAGGGTAGGATAATGAGATGAGTGTTCTATAGGTAGTTCGTGAGCAATTTCTATTGATCGGACTGCCAATTCGAACGTTGAAGATAAAAGTAAGCCGAATATTTTTTTTAATAATCGGATTAGATACAACCTAGCGGTAACAGAACTGCGTCCTACCATCTGATATTATCCGTGCAAAAAGCACAAATGCGCAGTGTTGAGGGACATCGTCTAAAATTTAGGGAGTGTTCATCCATTCAGTACTACAAACTACAGTGCTTCCAACTGTATTGGAAACGCAGTTAAATTATTTTCCGAGTAGAGTGATCGTTGTTTTTTTGTTTGTTTCGCATTTCTTTGTTCACATTTATCACAATTCAACTCACTGCACTCAAACTTCTTGCGTAAAGACTCATTTATTCATATAAAACAGTTCAGGCGCAATAAAAAATAGTGCAGTATAGTAAATTAGTATATAGTCATGAATGATTTCCTAGTGAATAAAGAGGAATATGTGCAACTTCCACTAAAATACTGCAGAAAGATTTCAAATGAGAGAAATTTACAAGGAAAACAATATATGGAGCTAAAACTTGAACGTAAACTGCACAATCAATAATCGTTGTTTAACAGGGCAAGACGACCTACCGTGTTAGATTCGGGATTGGGGTACGGTAAGTGGGGGAATATCGATCTAGTCAAGACACTTTTCCACTTCCACTTCGTACGCTTCAAAGTAGGTCAACAGAGTGTCCGGCTCGGTCGTCGCAACGAAGATTCCTCTGATCTTAAAGATATCTGCAAAGATTTATATTCGCAATTATTAGTCTGACCCACGGTTCGCCCCACCCGGACTACAGTACTCCCGGTAAGGTATGTTTCCATTCATCAAACACGGGCTACATTTATCATAACTACAGTCGATAGTCAGTCATATGTGAGACCCAGCCCTCGCCCCTTCGGACTACCGTACCCCACCCCTACCGTATTCCTCACCACTTCGACTCGGCTTGAACACCATCGTGTTGTCGTCCTCCAATCGGTCAAGATCCATCTCGCGACGATTCAACAGAATCTTCACCGAGCCTACAAAAGCAATAGATAATCTTGCCGCCTACAGTACTCCGAACGATAATTAACAACCTACAGTACTCCGAACAATAATTTACTGCCCACAGTGCCATCAATCGGCTATTTCTTAGCCTACAACACCCAAATCGATATACCAACACATCGACATTAACCATCAAATCAATAGCCCGACGAAGAGGATACCGTACCTCCACCTTCGGATCGGATCTTGACGCGAAGATCCGGCACCGACTCCAGCTGAACTCGGAAGATCACGTGTATTCCGGGGTTCTTGATGAGCAGTCCGTGCTCCGTCGGAATTAGCTGAAAGGGATACGGTAATTAGGAGAATAGTACGGTAAGTAGAAGGATGGATGCGGTAAACAGAAAGTGTGCGCGAAATATTATATTCTTCTTTTTTTGACAAATAATCGGGCGCCCGTCATTTACAGCAGCTTCGATTTCAAAAAAGAGTGATGAAACAGTGTTTTGCCTATTGACTCACTGCTTTAAAACAGTGATGGGCTGAAAATTTCAATATTTTTTCTGGTGCGACCCGCCCGGCCAGCCTTGCGACCCGCCCAAAAACGTCGAAACCCATTTTTACGGTTAAAATATTTAAGAAATAAAAACTGCTCGACCACTACCGTAGTCCTGATTCGTTAATTACAGTAACAAATTTCACTCACTTCCTTCTTCGTGAGAGCCAGGTGCGGCATGATGTCCATGTCGCGCAGTCGGAACCACTGACAACAATATCAATTTATTTGCCGTCTAACATTAGGCCATTTTTCAACGTACGATTGTCACTGTTTGTCGTACAAAATTGTTCGCCAAATTAACCCCTAACTGTAAATCGATAGCTACCGTATACCTTTCCGTCCTGGCTGTATCCGTTCTTGAAAGTCGTCGTGATGGGCAGGAAATCGATCGCTCGCGAGTCCATCACTTCCGATAGGCCAGACCAGAATCTACAGATTATTTTTTAAACGAGTTTTGTATGTGCACCCTAATTCACAAAGTGCCGGCGAAACCAAGTCTCAACAGGTTTGTCAGCCGCAAAGCAAAATTTACCGCCAGTACTAAATTTCCCACGGTACAATTACCTACAGTACTACACGTTTAACTGTGCATCAACCACTACAATAACCCTAAAGAACCCCTCCCCCACCCTACCGTACCTGAACGAGTTGCACTCGGGACTTCCTCTATCAGCTGCAGGAGTGGTATCCACATCCGGGTTTGCCTCCACCGCCCAACCGGGCGCGAATAGAGCAGGTGAGAGATTCTTACCCTTGAGCTACAAGGAAATTTTTAAAATATGTTTTTGAATATCGAATTAAACGAAAATGTCGATTACTATTTTGTCTTGGCCTTTGGCCGTGATGCTCGGTAGAGCGCGAAATTTGTGAGCATGGTTTCTTCATTTCGCACACTCTCTCCTTAGCCGACCGGTGAATAGTGTGCGAAATGAGCAGACCGCGGTCTCCCATTTCGCACTCTCATGCTCGGCCTCCTAGCCTGCCCGTTTGTAAACAACCAAAATACTTCCCTTCCAGGCTATTCGACGAGAAATGCTTTCAGTATGCAAAAGATAGGGATGAGCGCGCCCCTCGGATCGGGGTGCCGCAATTGCGTAATACGAGGGCGTTCGCATAATTATCGAGCAGGGGTGGGCACAGTAAAAAAAGTTCCTTTTTCTGAAACTCTTTAAATTGGTGTCATCGAGGGTGCTGATGACGGTAGTCATATTCATTTGTTGTGTGGAGCGCCCGTTCGCGCCAGATGGCGTCACGTCGTAATCGTATTTTCGTTATTTATTCAGTCGCTAATAAAGCTAATTTTCCATCCGTATTGTTTCTGGGGTAGAATTTAATGGTGATTACGCCTAACTATATCATTTTTCTTAATTATTAAAAATAATTTTTAAAAAACGCAACTTTTGTCATAGTAATTTCTGACCTTTTCTGACAAGTCACTCCCTCTTCGTTGCTCTTTTCTCTTCTTATCTCTCGGGGAAGCGGCAAAGTGAGAGAGTGCGAAAACACCGAGTGAAAAGATGAGATAATTTCCTTATTTTCAATGCACTTTAATGCTGCTCATTTGGAGATCTCACCACAGAATTCGCTGAAATTTTAGAATTGGGTTCATCTCGCCACGCTGGTCCGATCTGTTTAAATTAACAAGGTCAGACATTACTATGACAAAAGTTGCGTTTTTTTAAAATTATTTTTAATAATTAAGAAAAATTAAATAGTCAGGCGTAATCTCCATCAAATTCTACCCCAGAAATAATAATAGGGATGAAAAAAATAGCTTTATCAGCGACTGAATAATAAAGAAAATGCGATTTCAACGTGACGCCATCTGGTGCTCCACAAAAAAAATGAATATGTCCACCGTCATCAGCATCCTCGATAACTCCAATTTACAGAGTTTCATAGTTTTGTTTTACTTGATTGGTAATACATTGCAACCATCTTTTGGTGAAGAGTGTAGTGCTCGACGAGGTAAGGAACACCGCGAAATTTGACCAGAAACGGGCGCTTTCTTTTTCTGGGATCGGGGCGCCGCCTGACAAAACTGCCGAGAAATGGCAATGCCGAAGGGGTCGCTCACCCACCACTGCCACAAGCTTATGCAATAGTAACCTTTTATTATTTACACTTCTCTTTTAAAAATTGGTATTACTAACCTTGGTTATGGACTCCTTACAGTTCCATCCCACAGACTCTCTCCCTCCACTCCTACCGTACACGTCAATGCCGGCGAATACCGTATCCGGGGTGTTATAACGCCAGTTCTGCAATCGGCGATGTGCATCGAAATGCTGGTATCTTTTTTTTCAAGAATTACAAAATCTTTTCATGACTACAGTAACATACACAAATCAGGGAGCCTCCTTATTAATTCGCATAGAAACGCAAACATGCAGGCACCTCCGACTCACAAAGAAAGTAACTTAAATAACAGTAACTTTGCGTAAATCAACATTCAGGGTTATAAACAGAAACGTTCTCTCTCTCTCTCTCTCTTTCTTTCTCTCTCTCATTGGTGTTTAGAATCATGATTTGCGACATAGCTAAACTCTAACGGGGCTCCGTCGTGTACCTATACTCTGAGCTCTTCTTTGTTATTACATTTGTCGACTTATGTTACTTCCAAAAACGTAATGTTCACCTTGTCCAGGTCCTCCAGACTCCATCCGTCGAATAGGTAGATGCCTCCGCATGCGTAGTAGAAGACTCGGTTACGGTCGAGGCTTTTGTTGTCGTGCCATTTCATTTGCAGGCCCGAGTACGCGTCGTCGCACCTGGCATCGGGCATCATTTCCATCAATCAATCAATTTATCGTATCAGGCGGTAATCTCTCAGATGATGATGGTCGGTATTCTTCAAAAGTTGCATTCCACCAGTTCATTTGGCATCATCATTTGATCATTTGGCGTCATTTGAATTATTATTATTACAGTCTTACCTGATGAATTTCGAAAATTTCATGCTAACGTTTGACCGGAACAATGCTGAACATCTAGCCTAACTTAGACCACGCATTCGGTATCACTATAATCTCAAGAAACTATTGTTTGAAAAATAGATCGATTTCACTCGTCTTCGCTTCACGAGTAGCCGAGAGTATTGTAAATGACAAGATTTCCTCCACCACTCAATGCTACTCAATGGACAGTAGGGATGTATAAACGGAATGCGGAATGGCTCCATTTCATTCCATTCCTTACACCATTCCGCATAGCGGCCGATCGGTTTAATTAGGTATGCGGAAATTGCGGAATTCCGGAATTCACATTTCGCCGGAATCACTCAGTTCTTTGTGGTGAGTTTTTATTGATCCTCTCTTCCCCTCATTCCCTTCCAATTTCGATTGCAGCATTCCGCAATCATTCGGAAAACCGAATCAAAAATGGCCGGGCTTTCCTGATTTGCGGAATGAGGAATGAGAGGGGAATATCGATGCGGCATTGCTATAATTGCGCATCAATTCCGCATAGACAACCCTAATGGACAGCACACGTGGGCAGCAAATAATAGTTATTTTTTGTATAATGCTCCCGCCCCGGTTTCACTCGATTACATAGCGCCTCCCAGCATTGACCAACTCCATCAACCCTTTAACTTGTCTTCGAGAATCGATAAAGATATGGGCACTACTTCTGAAGACCGAAACAGGACAATAAACAGTCGATGCTAGGGTGGTTAACGGCGGTGCGCGTACCGGTGCACTCCCTCATCATTCGTGTACCGGTACATGCTCAAAAAGCGAAAGTGGTGTACCGGAATGTACCGTGTACCGACGGTACACTACACGCTAATTTCTCCCTCTTTTGACCTCACGAGCATAGGTCGAAAGGTACGTTAAAAACGACGAAGCCAACCCGCATTTTGAGAATATTTAGTGAAAAATTCGAAAAACAAACCCGCATCTTCGGGTTTTCATGCCTTTTTTTGGCAAACCCAACCCGCATTTTCGGTTTTTCATGTCCATTTTGGTCAAATCCAACCCGTATTTTCGACTTTCCCGGAAATCTTTCCGCAACGAACCCTTTCGACCTATGCTCACGAGGGATGAAGAGAGATAAGCGGCGGCTGCCTCCGGTCTTATGGTTGCGAGGTAAACTTTCTGAATATAAGTCCAAACCTACACGGTTCGCATCCAATCAAGCGTCGATCTTGTTTTGCTATGTTCTGAGAATCTTTGAATGTTTTCGCTCGTCTATTATGCAAATATCGGATCGTTAGAGGTGTGACGATTCCGGACTTCAGCAGTAGTGTCAAAATATGCAATCGATAATCGTCTACCCGTACCAGATCAGCTTTGCGTTCTGATCGTCCAAGTTGAACGCGGCCTTGAGCTGCATGAGGAAGCTGAACAGCACGGGAGCCTCGTCATCCTGAACAAAAAACACGTCATCCAGTTGGCACCATGCAAAAACGTCTTTCGTTGTCTGAGTATCTCCATTCGCACACTCTCGGTGATTCACTATTTCTCTAACGCGATCTCGCCGATACTCTTTCGGATGCTGTGAAAAAAATGTTGTTTGCGACCGGAAATCGCTCAAATTGGGAAATCGACAAAGGTAGAACAAGAGCATCGTTTGTTACAACTTTATTGCAACCTCTCACACTTACCGTAGTCCCATAAAGCTACAGTACCTCGATATCGACGTCCACGTTGAACAAGAATCCGTCAAAGTTCCACGTGCGCATGATATCGCAGAGGGCGTTGATCGTCTGCATCTGACTCTCGTCTGTAGCGAGCATTGCCAACAGCGCCTCTGCGAACGGAGAATTATTGATTCTACCAGCGACCATCCCTACCCAGTGTCAGACACGAATAGGTTTGGCCTCGTGAGAAAAATGACCGGTCTTTTTCACGAAACTTAGAGATAACTGGATAACTGAATTAAGAGTTTCCAGATTCTCATTTTATCTTTCACCGTGCGAGAATCTCACGAGACACAAATGTGCAGTGGAGTTGGCGGATAACCTATTCTGTAGGGTTCCTTAATGGTACACGAAAAGCCAATTATAAAATGCGGAACAATAGAAATTCCATTGTTCCATTATTCTGTAGGCTACAGTACTTTTTAAATCGTGACTACCGTACCCTTGCCGGCAGACTCCTCGAAGATGACGGTTCCCAGCACTCGCACGCCGTGGCGGTGCGCGATCGACGTGTACGCCGGCGGAGGAATCATCACCTTTATTATTATTTTTATTATTATAAATAACGATATTGCCATTTTTTCTTTTTTTTTAAATTGCTGCGAGATTGGCAAGCGTCCCTGAGGCAGACAACTTCCAAAATTAGCTACGAAAAAAACAATAATTACTTTTTATAATTTTAAAGAAGAAAAAACTTGCCAATTTGTGGCCATAGTAGCAGAAGACGTCGATGTGCCACCAGTGAGTGTAGAGGAAGGGAGCACACTCCGTCGGATCACATCCATCCCATCTGATAATACTCAGTGCTCAGTGGTATAGCTACTTCAGCTAGAAAGCAAAGCTACTCCAGCCGTATAGAGCTGAAGTAGCGCTGCTTTCTAGCTGAAGTAGCTACAGTAGCGTATGGAAGGCGATTTCTCCCTATTCCCAACTACCACAGTATTAAAATATTATTTTACTTTAAATTATAGTTATTATCATTACCTCTCGCACTCCGGGAAGTCGCCCTTGTATTCGTGGACCACGAGCAGCTGCTTGTGGTGGTGCGGCGTCGGAGGACCTGAGCGAACAGGTTACGGTATTTATCGATAAATACTCCTACAAGATTACCGTAACCAGACAACTGAGGGATGGTGTTCGAAGTAACATTACCGTTGCTAATTATTTGACAAGTGTTTATAATTAGCAACGCTATTTACGCTATTAATTTATTTATAATTTTTTTTGATTCATTTTTAGATATAAGAAAATCGGTTATCGATCATTCTCTCTCCTCTCCTACCGCACTCACCGGGTCGGAGGGGGTTGATGTGCGGGACGGCCGCGGGGTGCGGGGGCAGGTCCTCCTCGCCCTCTTCCTCCGCCGGCTGGGCGACGTTCGGCACTGCAATTTACACCGTAACCAATGATACAGTATGTTATCGATATTATACGATAGAAATTATCACTGCGATCACTGCGGTTATGGGGAAATGGTTTGTTATCGACCACTTTACCATAACAAACACGACATACATAACACACACATTCTGCGCCTACTCACAAATCATGTCTAATTACTGTAGCGGCATCATTGAGCGCAGCGATACCGTGATATCCGCACTTCATACCGTAACTTAGGCATTACTGTATTCACGTACCGGGGCCGTGACCGGGCGGCTGCCAAGCCCACAACTCGTCCACGTTCACGAGCGGTCGGGGGTCCATCGCCGAGCCTGCGATTAAAGATCAGTCTCCTACTAAATCAAGACAGTCAGTAGAAGTAAGACGATTCGGATGCATTTCCACCGAAAGAAGCGGGTCAAAATATCAATCAAGAACAGAAGAGGAAAACAATGGCTTTATCACAGTAGACAAATCGGCAAGGAATAGTTCATCATAAACAACACCCGGCGACCGAAGTCCACCTGGACCATACTTTAAAAACATAGTGCTTAATGCTTAACCCCGCTCCCTGCTAGTTGGTAATAGTGAGAGAAAAGAAATGAAAAGATCTAAATAAACCTTACCAGATGGTACCATAGCACTACAGTACCAGTCATGAACCATAAGCGAACCTTGGTTCTACGATACCTCGTCGTCTTACTTTCCTCGGTACCTATGATGATGGTCCCACATCACCACTATAGCTCGTCCCATTATGGCACCAATGATGCTACCGCAGTAGTATCTCTCCTCTACCACATGTGGAGACAAGGTAAATGTTACAACAGCGCGAAAAAAGTAATACGCGCTACAGTAATCAATGGAGAATCACTCCCACAAGACTACAAACTACAAATTGCAAAATCGGCGATGCCCGGGTGTTCTGACTCTAAATCCCGCCCCAAAGGGGACGGGGGTCTTTCGACCAATGAAGATGGTGATGGTGATGGTCTTTCGACCATCGGCGTTTACACGGAACCAGAGAAGACTCCAGCAGAACGTCTTTACGCCAAGCAGTTGGAACGGCCAGATGACCCCCATCGACTGGCGATGGTTACTCTAGACGGTTGACGACCAGCGTACAACCATCCGAGCACTGACCATTCCCTGCTCTGCGAGTACTGTAGCAAGCTACAGTACTCTCTGTCCACCCATCAACGAGAAGAGACGATGATGAAGTTGCCACGTGAAGAGAGAATGCATGGGCCTGCAAGAGAGGAATTTTAGATTGTATTAGCACACTGCGCAATGCAAGGCCATCTATTTATACAACCCAAACTATAAAAAAACTAAACTATACAATACATCCCCATATTTACTTATCTGCGTTTAATAATAGTGACTCTTACTTCAATATCGATCTATGACAACGCTCAATCCACCGTTGAACATCTTGAGATGCTTAAGGGCGGGTGGAAGAAAGAATACGCAGAGTTCACGAGATGGCTGCATGAGGGGAGAAGTAGAGCCTGCAATGATTTTGTCGATTAATCCCACACTCTTTTAGTACCGTAATGTATAACGTTTTCCGTAGAGACAGAAACTCACGTGGTGGTGGAGTTGCCATCATAGTTCATTCGTCAATTAGCGCTATTCAAATCTCTGACGAAACAGTGAAAGGCTCGCATGAACTTTTAGCAGTAGACTTAGACATCAATGGTGACCTACTCAGATTCATTTGCGTCTATCGTAACCCCAAAGCCACTGCTCTTCAGACTGAATCCATGATTAAATCAATAATTGATCTTTGCTCATGTCCCCAACCTACTGTAGTCACTGGTGACTTCAATCTTCCCGATATCGATTGGTCATTGTTTCCCTCCCCCCAAAAAGAAAATGTCACCCCCGCATCACAGTTACTCGTTGATCTGTGCCAGTCCATAAAACTCGCGCAACTAGTCAAAGACCCCACTCGAAAAGGGAATATTCTCGATCTAGTGCTCTGTAATAGTCCAGGATTAATAAGTAATACAGAGGTAGGCCCTCCATTTGATATCTCTGATCACCAAACAGTACAATTCCAACTCTCCCTCTCTCATTCAGTACCAGCATTCACTCTAAGAAGGGACTACAAGAAAGCTGATTATGCTCTGATCAATTGCCAACTAGCCAATGTTGATTGGGTCCTTGCATTCTCGACTATAAAGAGTGTCGATGATATGTATGATCTCCTCATGAAATTGATACAGAAAACCATTGATATTCACGTCCCATGGATAAGAGTGAGCGTCACTCATGGTAAAGTACCTCCCCATATTGATAGGCTTATTAGCAAGCGCTTCGTAGCATGGCAGCAATCGATTTCTGGAAATGACCCCGCATTTACTAGCGAATTTGAGCGATTAAATAGGCAATTCAGAAAAGAACTTACCCACTATCACAAAACGATAGAAAGAAGAGTTATTGATAGTGAAGATAGCAATAAATTCTTTCGTTTCATGAAGAAGTGCACAAGCAAATCTAAGGGAGTAGAAGGCCTGAAAAAGAGCGACGGAACCCTAGTTATGGATGACCATGGTAAAGCTAATTTACTTGCGGAAACATTTGCGAGTGTTTTTACAAATGATAATGGCCAAATCCCTGTCTCAAATCCCCTCCCGAATACTGGGAATTTCCTAGAACCATCATTCATGAGACATGAAATCTGTGCACTCATCGAACGGTGGAAGAAATCAGGTTGTAGAACCCCCGAAAACATCAATTTAGCCTACATCAAGGAAATAGCAGTACCTATCTCTGAACCTCTTGAAATTATATTTCGTCAGTCCTACGAAACTTCTACAGTCCCATCTCTCTGGCGACACTCTATCGTAACACCGGTAAAGAAATCCCCTCCCTTTTCGGACCCACTCAACTACAGACCCATATCCATTACTTCATTGTTTTGCCGAGTTTTCGAAAGACTACTATGTAAACCCATAATTACACATTGCAAAAATCTAGACATTTTCCCAGACGAGCAATATGGATTCCGCAAGAAACGTTCGCGTGAGCTCCAAATGCTAGACGCCCTTGAACATTGGATTAGCGAAGGCCAACATATAGATGTAATTTATTTCGACTTTGCGAAAGCATTTGATAGAGTATCGCACCCCAAGCTGAATCACAAACTAGGAACCATTGGCCTATCTGCAAAGACAATTGGGTGGATAGGAAATTACCTGTCTAATAGGACCTTCCAAGTAAGAGTACGAGAACAACTTTCATTTTCGCTTCCTGTTACAAGCGGCGTCCCACAAGGATCAGTATTAGGACCACTTTTATTTTTGATTTACACCTCTGAAATCCCTTCCCTTGTCCAGAATGATGGATTCATCGCACGAATGTACGCAGATGACATCAAAATCTATCGCCCTTTCAAAAGATCTGACACTACTATCCCATTACAGAGCGCTATTGATACCATTGCTAGTTGGTCTGAAGAGTGGCAGCTACCATTAGCTGCACATAAATGTAACTCGTTACACCTAGGCAGGGCCAACCTGAAGAAGAAATACAAAATAGGATCCACAACACTAGAGCAAAAAGAGCTTGTCAAAGATCTTGGCTTCATAATTGAAAAGTCTCTAACATTCTCCAAACATTGTAAGGCAATAGCTCTGAAAGGCACAACCGCGTGCCATATAATTCTTAGAGCTCTTCGTACAAATAACGTAGAAATTCTCATCAAAGCTTACTCTATTTACATTCGACCCATTCTAGAAAGCGCATCCATGGTTTTTAATCCTTACTTAAAACGCGATAAGGAAGTTCTTGAAAAGGTTCAGAATTAAAGAAAAAAAAAAAAGAAGGCTGTTCATACGATGCTATAATTCGAGCTGGCAAACAATGCCTAGCTCAACCACTAGGAACAAGAAGCTAGGGCTTCTCTCCTTAGAGAAGCGCAGGGAGGAAATTGATTTGAAGTCGGCCAGAAATCTTCTCATAGGCAAATACAAAATATCTAAAAAGAAACCGCATCACTTTTGCTATTACTTTACTAGGAATGGAATCAATTTCATAAACGCCTCTTCAACCTCTAACTACAGGCATAATAGTTTCTTTCTCAGAGCGGCAAGGCTATACTCAAAATCCGGAAAATTGAGCAGTTTTCCTGAGTGACCCTCTTACTTTTGTTGTTGTTGTCCAATAATGATTCGTGCCTTTCTTTTAATTTATGTTATTGTACCGCGTTTCCTCGTGACTCGCATAAATATTATTATTATTTATGTAATCCGTAAGAGTCGAGCAATATTGTTATCCGACTTACCTTGACTCGGAAACCAAGGTCCTCCGAAATCGAGCCGGGTGTCAATTGTAGGGACGTCGATCAACGAGAAGAGGTGAAGGTGAATGGGCCTGCGAGAGGGGGGGGTGGTTAGATGGTACAAATAAACTACACAAATCTAATGTCAACTATCGTGGTTCACAATGCACATTTGTGAATTGTGAACATTGAGAACAACCGTGAATACAATTCGTTCACATTGGATTGGCTCGAAACTCAGCCCCTCCGTTCCTCCCCTCCACCGTACTTACCCTATTCCCCAGTGAAACGGTTTGCTCTTACTGCTCTCAGCTCTTCCCCCAGAAGCTTATTTTCTGAAAATAAATACTTGAGCAACTCCCTTTTTTCCTCCGCCTCGGCAAACACACGAGAAAAGCAATGAAAAGAAGAAAAAGTAGCCAAAGATATTGAGTTTCGAGCAAATCCAATGTGCACGACAGTGTTCAGTTGTTCACTGTTCCCACGACACTCTTGTGCGTACCGTAATATAAACCGTAAGAGTCGATCGATACTGTTATCAGCCTTACCTTGATACTTACTCCACTCCGAGTCCAATATGGATCTGTGATCGAGCCATTGATCAATGGAAGGGACGCCAATTGACGAGGGAGAGGGAGAGAGGGAGAGAGGACGATCTTGCTCCTTCCAGACAGAAACAAGATTATATCCAATGGAAGGACCTGCAGAACGCATGATTATGGTAAATACGCGCCAGCCCGTTCTACACATCTCGATCGATATTCACTACTAGGATCACTCACCCAGAGACGAGGACGATCGTTCCTTGTGTGAAGAGGGTTCCTTGTGTGAAGAGTGGATTTTGGCCTGATTGTCCATACGGGAAGCAACCGTTTCTGCAAGAAGTATTTATTGATTAGCCTTCAGGCGCAAGCGAAAACACGACACGTACATAGGCGCTCCCTTTCACGAGAAGCTCTTAATAAGAACTAACTAACATGACGTAATGACGGTTCTAGGAGGAACAGCGGTGCAGAGAATGGTGATATTATTATTAGAAGTATGGAGGGATAAGAAGGACAATGGAGGAGAAAGGAGAAAACCACAACAGGAGTGAGTGACGGAGCAGCGAATGAAAGCAGAGGCTCTCGAGTAAAGGAGGCGAGAGAGAGAAGAGAGTCGTCATGTAAATGCATGCAAAATGCGAGAGACAGTGAACTAATTGATAGGTCTGATTAGTTTATTTACGCTATGCTAATAAGAGTGCAACGAAGTTCCACGTGGAAACAACAAAAGAACTAGGAGAATACCGCGAAAGGAGGATAATTAACAGCAGCTAATTAGGAAATAGGAAAGGAGCTTTCCTAGGAAAAGAGATGCCTAAATAACTGTAACACGAGAGGAATCAGGATCAACGAGCCCGTAAGAGGAAAGAGATGCACCTATAGGTCCTATCTATAGATGACCGCGGTGTGAGGAAGGAGGAAGCGAGAAGTAGATCACAGACGATCGATATCGGGAGGACAGTGTTCCGGGAGCACGTAAACAATGTGTTTAGTTTGATCATGATGACAAGGAGAGTACAAACACAGTTTGCGATTGCGCGTGGGACAGTATAACGAAAACATGGCCGCAAGCTACTCGCGGCGTTTCTGCTAATGTTCGCTATTCATTTTTTAACGATGAAGTCTCCATTTGTCGTCGTTACAACGTGCATTTAATGGGTGCACATTTCGAGCGATAGTGGTAATTGAGAGATTAGCTTAGCTGCTAATAGAAGTGCAAGGAATTTCCGCGTAGAGACAACGGATTTCCTTAATACCCACTTTCTTGCATTTCTCCGCTCACTCCTCTCCATTTCTCTCATCAAGAACGGTCATTCCCCCTCTTCCCTTCTTTAATCAATCGATAAACCGATAAATGGCTGCCATCTTCCGCATCACCAAGTCGAACGGCTCGAAGAACAAGAAAGTACGGTTGAATGGTATCAGGGTTACGGTAGGCGCTCTCACTTTCACAGACTCTCGTTTCAGGAACGCGCTAAAGCTTACTACCACGAGGAGCTAGAGCGGCGTCAGAATCGAGCGAGAAAGAAGCGAAATGTGCTCATGTGGGTTGCGGTAGTCGTAAATGGATGAATTAGTACGGTATCAAATCAGTTGATTATCGATTGCCTTCAGCGACCGTCTCATTGATCCCGGCCAGACGACGGTGATGGCGGGCGTCACCGAGTATCAGGTGATTATCGATTGTCCGATCGATAACTAATTTAATTATCGATCGTTAAAGCTAAGCTATTTGTGCAGTGCAACACGGCGATGAATGAGCGCCAGGACACGGAGTTCAGCGACATTATCGTGGAGGAGCTCAAGAAGCGGCAGAAGTACGAGGACAGTCTACGGTAAGTGGATTACGGTAGATTATCGATTGATGATAGGGTAATCTGAGGTACGGTAGTCAATTATCGATTTCAGGGTTGTCGTCGAAAAGAAGAAAAAGACGACCAGCATCTCGAACGAGTGGATCCGTCGCATTTGCATCTTCGGAGAGCGACTGGCCACTCGGTAAGATTACTGTAGCCTACCGTATCCCAATCGATAACTGACCCACCCTATCCCTTTCAGACAGCCGCAGATGCAGAATCTGGACGGGACCGAGCACGTGCCTCGTGCGAGATCTTTGATTTTTAGGAGCGCCTAGTCATTAGCCCCAAAATATTGATTGTGTTTCGGATCCCATCTTTGTAACTGTGTCTTGGGAATCAATTTTTGATCTTTGATCTCTTTCAGATAATCTTCCTCAACTGTCTCTTCAATGCTATGCCCTCACTCGCGATCTTTCATCCGACCTGAACATCGCAGCCAACAATTAGAAGAGATTACTGTCGGAGGCAGTTATCGATCGCCAGTATTAATATCTCTCACTTACAGTATGTAGAAATCGAAATTATCTCTAACTATCGATTTCAGCGAGAGTAAACAAAGCGGAGTGCTGTTAATTGCTTGGCTGAGTGATTGTTAAATAGTAATGCATGCGTAATATAAGCGTTGTCCACATAATTTATGCAAGATTCTGAAGAAAAAAAACTGTACACACATTCGAGGTACAGAAAAAACATTCGGAAAGAGAATTTCTAAAGATAATTCACAAATTGCAATAGAGTCCGCGTTAGTTTTCTTTGAATTGATTCACTTTTTGACTTTTTTCGACTCCTTGCAAATTTCGGCTATTTTCTCCACAATATCGTCGAGAGATGAGGCATCCGAGATTGTATCTGGAAAACAGAAAGATTTGCCAGGATATTGCGTCATCACTATGCAATAGGGTTGCCTAATCCGGGCCAGCCCGGGACCGGGACCAAAAACGGTACCGGTCCCGTTTTCGGTCCCGGTCCCGGTACCGGTCCCGCACGGGTCCAAAAATTCATTTCGGTCCCGTTTGGTCCCGCTGTCACCGGGGAAGGAAAAATACAACACTGTAATAGGAATCGCACTTGAATCGTGTTAGCTTACATGCAATATAACTAGCAAGTGCTGCACAACTACAATTTATATTTTAAAAAAAAAATTTTTTAATTCTTTTTTTCGAAAAATTTTTTTGTTCCGAAAAAAAATTTTCCCAAAATTTTGTGGAAATGTGTTTAGATGCATCCCTTGTTCCCTAAACACTATTACACTTTCACAAAACACTTATCCGGCCTCAAATACTCCATTTTTGAAGTAATTTTACAGTGATCCCGCGGGACCGGATCCCGCGGGACCGGACCCGCGGGACCGGCAGTGGACCCGCGGGACCAAAACGGTCCCGCGGGTCCCGGGACCAAACGTGACCGCACTCTCGCTTTTCGAGTCGGTCCCGGGACCAATCCAGTCCCGGGACCGCGGAATTCGGACCCGGATTGGGCCACCCTACTATGCAATCACTGGGGTCCGGTACTGTAGGATGTCGCGTGACACCTTGGACCACAGCCTGGTCAAACGCATCCAGAAAGGGGTTGGAGTGGGAGAAGAAGGAGAGTCTCTCTCACTTTCGCACAGTCTATCGCTCTTGACCCCTTTCTGGAGGGGTGGTTTATTTCGTTTGGAACAGTGCAATCTCACGAGTTATTAAATCTCCGAAAGCGATCTTCTCTTTTTCTCCCGTTTTGTGCGCCGAGGCCTCGCACATCAAATCGTCATCGAATTTCCTGCAGAAATGCGATTATCGATTGATTGTGTATTGATTTTCGACTGGTTATTGATTATTATTCATTGATTAATTATTCATTACTTATCAGGTTACTATCGATGGTACTCCAGGGCACTCACATTATCTGCTCGGGGGTGGGCGAATCGATGAAAATAATGATTGGATCAATATTATAAATCGATTTGAGTTGCCTGATCGATCTGTCGTGGCTGACGTCCAGTATGCAGTGACGCTCCTTGATTAATGATTGATTGGCTACCGTACTCCTCAGATCGGTACAGTAATCGATAATTGTATCGATAATCGTACCTGGTCGAGTATCTCCTTGACACTGTCGACGGTCAATCCATACATGTCATTGTGTTTCTTGTAGTATTCTACGTATTGATTGTTTCTTATGCCTTCCAGCATTTCCTCCTGTAATAGAGTATTCAGTAATCGAGCGTCAATCGATACTACCGTATACCTCAGTAGTGAAATGGTAGCGGCAGCCGGAGATTTCACCGTAACGCGGTCGGCTGCTCGTTGCTGCAAGATTGTCATGTATAGATATCGATCAACTCGGGAGGGGTACTGTATCCACAGTATTCAACAATCCAGTCAGTGCTCCAGAAAGAGGTCAGGTAGTCCCTCTCACTTTCGCACACTCTCTTGTTCCTGACCCCTTTCTGGAAGTCCGGGATCCCATCGATAGATTAACTTACTCTCAAGACCAAAGCTGAATCGGCACGGGTAATTCTGCAGCAGCTCCGTGTACACTGCATATTTGAGAGCGCCTCGAATGCAGACGGGTCTTAATTTTTGTTTATTTTTGTTGTGTTTATTTGAGAAATGTATTGAAGCAAGCCCGTAACTCAGCAGTATTGCTGAGAACTAATGGAAATACAAGATAAAATCGCTGAAAACCTTTACTGGTTCAAAATTCGTTACAAGTTCTAGAAAGAAACGTGTAAGAGTAAGCCTCTTCTCTTCACAAATTCTCTATCTCTTGACCCCATTGTGGAGGCTTGGAATCAAACTGACCTCAGAGGTTTCTCCCCCTCTTCCACAGCATCCGCGCAAAAGTAGGAGAAGAGCTGCTTGAGGAGGTTGGTCATGATGAGAGATGGGGATACTGGAGCTAAAGGCAAAGTGATGAAAGCATGGATTAATATGAGACATCAGTAAGTGTTTGAAACGATACAACGCGCAAATAGGAAAGCAACTGAAAAGATAGGTATTTAGACGCCAAGTATGTACGACCAGCGTCTAGTTTGCATATCTCGCAGTCTAACCCTCTCTTTTCACACAGTCTCTCACTGCACATCTCAATATCGAACTTGTTCACGCCCATTTCAGATGCTGTTTTAGACGCTCTTTTGACATTGTTGGACAGCGTTGGATATGGTACAGTAACCCTTTGTCAGCGAGAATACGTGAGACTACAAGAGAGTGTAGACAAAGAGAGGGTCAGACAACAAGAGCATTTAGCTATGGTCTTCCATGTCTTTCATCTCTCGCTGTTTTTCCGAATCAACGAAGAAATGGCATTGTATCATGTTTGATGCAATATTGTTCCACAAACAGCATCAATGGACTTACTTACTCCACCTCTGACACTGTGAAGCGATGGCGAAAATTCAACCCCCCTGTTGAATGCGTAATCTTATCTGGGACGGTTATGGTGAAAAAATAATTTCAAACACGAACAATTTTGAATTTATGCGATAAAAAATCAAATGTTTTTATAAAACAGTGCTGCGCAATAAAACAATAGTGCAGTATGGTATAATATTTTACAGTGATGAATAAATTCCTAGTAAAAATACAGGAATGTGCGCATCTTCGACGAAAGTACTACAGAAAGACTAAACTTAGCGAAATTTACAGAGAAAAAATAATATGGCGCTAAAACTTGAACGTAAACTGTCACTTCAGAATCAATAATCGCTGTTTAACAGGGCAAGTCGACATAGATACTGTACCGTGTGAGATGCAGGGTGTGGGGTACGGTAGACCAAAAATATCGATTGATTATCTAGTCGAGACACTTTTCCACTTCCACTTCGTACGCTTCAAAGTAGGTCAACAGAGTGTCCGGCTCTGTCGTAGCAACGTAGATTCCTCTGATCTTGCGGATATCTGCAAAGATTAGCCTTCTGACACGTCATGACAGTCATCAATCTGACCGACCGTTTGCCCCACCCGTACTACCGTACTCCTTCTGTTCGGCTAACGCGGTCTACATTCCCTCGTTCCTACGACTACCAAACTTTACAATTGTGACCCAGCCCTCGCCACTTCAGACTACCGTATCCCTCCATTGACTACCGTACTCCTCACCACTTCGACTCGGCTTGAGCACTATCGTGTTGTCGTCCTCCAGTCGATCGACGGCCATCTCCCGCCGATTCAACAGAATCTTGACCGAACCTTCAAAACCAATCGATAATTTTACAGTCTACAATGACTCTGCATTAGAGTGGTTGAAGTGAAGTGAACGTTCGCGAAATCGACCGCGCGAACGTTCGGTTTCTGCCGCAAAGTGAACGATAAGAAATGTGAACGTTCACATTCGAGGGGAAAGTGGACGTTCGGATTCTCATAATTCACATTGTGAAAATCAGGCGAACGTTCACATTTCGCGAATTAATTCACAATGTGAATTATGAGAATCCGAACGTCCACTTTCCCCTCGAATGTGAACATTCACATTTCTAATCGTTCACTTTGGGGAGAGCGGCCGTCGTTCACATTTCACATTTTCGTTCATTTCAACCACTCTACTCTGCATCATCCTCGTCGTCAGAGCTCCCATTCGATTCCCTGTGATCCCGAAGTCTCTTGAAAAACGACTCACAAACTAAACTAAACTACCCCCTCCCCAATCGATAACCCAACGAGGGGAATACCGTACCTCCGCCTTCGGATCGAATCTTGACGCGAAGATCGGGCACCGACTCCAGATAGACGCGGAATATCACGTGCGTTCCGGGGTTCTTGATGAGCAGTCCGCGCTCCGTCGGAATTAGCTGGAAAAGATACGGTAATTGAAGAGAGGCATACGATAATTAGTAGAAAAGTACGGTATGTAAAAGAGTGGATATGGCCAGTGGAAGATGTAGGCGAAATTTGTAGATCAATTTTTAAAAGCAAAACACCAACCCTTTATTATTGGAAGGAACAAAAATAATTAATACGGCCTTTCCGAAGCACAATTCCGCCTGGTGGTGAAAAAATTTTTTATGGCTTCGAAACCTACTGTAGTCTCAATTCGCTAACAACAGGATACAAATTCACTCACGTCCTTCTTCGCGAGAGTCAGATGAGGCATGATGTCCATATCGCGCAGTCGGAACCACTGCGAAAAAATATTAACGATTGTTTGAAAAGACCGTCGATTTGATTTTATAAATAATCGCGACCACTACGGCATCCATCTTAATATTCAAAAAAAAAGATCTAAGTACGATACTACTCTTCACACATCTACCGTAGTCCCTCAGAATTAATTTGAACTACGGTAACTACCGTATACCTTTCCATCCTGGCTGTATCCGTTCTTGAATGTCGTCTTGATGGGCAGGAAATCGATCGCGCGCGAATCCATCACTCCCGAGAGGCCAGACCAGAATCTACAGATACAATATTTTACCAACAAAAAAAACCCAAAGAGACAAGGAACTGATGTCGGCGTGCAGCCGAAGACATCCGTTTCTTGCCCCCCATTCACAGTTAATTTTTCTGGTATGCGATGTCTGACGGAATAAATAATGAATGAATGAATACATAGAGTGCGGACGAAACATAAACTCATCCAGTGAGCTAGTTACAAAATGATAATCGAAAAATGTGAACAGTATACGTTAGCGAGATTTTTAAATGATTCATCGAGAAGCGTCAACGACCTCCGCCCAATGCACTATGCCATATTTGTTTAAATGAATCAACAATTCGCCGGGCAAACGTACTGTCACCCGCCAAAACTAGAGCAGAAAAAACGAGTTCACCATGAATTCTACGGTAGCAACGAACGGGGACTAGAGCCCCGGATTACAGTAATCAGTACCCACCACAGTAACCCTACCGTACCCTCCACCCATCCCACCGTACCTGAACGAGTTGCACTCGGGACTTCCTCTATCAGCTGCGGGGGTGGTATCCACATCCGGGTTTTCCTCCACCGCCCAACCGGGAGCGAAGAGAGCGACCGAGAGGTTCTTACGGAGGATCTGGAATGATGCCTTGTAATGAATATTTATTCATTTCTGATTATCTAAATAATTAAATACTCAATACTTGCTTCTTGCCATATATAAATTTGCAACTATTTACTGTTATGTTTTGTACCCTGCATCATCGAAGTACAACAATAATTAATTCCACAGTATTTCCATTGAGCCAAGTGATAGAAGGCGACTAGTCTCCGTCAAGGTTTTTAAAAAGCAAACATCGAAATGCGAACATGCCCGCTTTCCGCGCAAAATTAGTGTTGGCTATTCGGCTTTTGCGTAATGCAATTCCTCTCCCTCTCCTTTGCGGAATGCAATTGTGGACGGAGCCTATTGCATTCCGCAAAGCCGCAATCGTTTAGCCAACCTTACGTAAAATCGCTCATTACTTCTGAGAGATTACAGCATACCTTGGTCATGGGTTCCTGACAGTTCCATCCCGCTTTCCCTCCACTCCTACCGTACACATCAATGCCGACGAATACCGTATCCGGACCGGAGTTGAAGCGGCAGTTCTGCAATCACTGACATAAAACAAAATGCTCGATAGGTAGAAATGTATATTTTATTGGACAATGTGTACACTACTTAACATCTTCCCAATTCGGCCACCCATTCCACTGTCCCGTGAAACGTCAATTCCACCACAACCATAATTTAGCATTTTTTTCTTTCAAGTGGCTAAGGAAAAGAAAAAAAGGACTGAGCCGCAACTGTGAGGCATGCATCCAAACCGCCTCAACACGCAAAAGAAGTATACAACTCCGGGGGGCATAGTGTGTGCACCTTGACTCACTTGCTCTGGTTTCTCTCTACCAGTAGTACCACTAGTGCAGCGGCTTCTACGAGTAGTACCACCAGTTGCTGAGGCGGGCATATCGTAGACTCATCTCACCAGTGGTACCACCAGTTGCATCCACTAGTAGTACCACCAGTTCAGCTGGCGCGCTCTAGGTGAATTGGCGCACTCGAGAAGTGCGCTAGTGCGGAATTGCACATTTCAACGTTTTCTTCAATTGTTTGGCTGGTTTATCGATTGTCACGTCTATTTCTTGCTGTATCGCTGACTAATATTGGGATACTCCATTTGATCAAGAGTGTCTTCGATAAGAATGTGAGTTGGTTCTACTTCTGCCAATATTAAATCGTATGTCTTCAGATTGAACTACCGCTCTTTTTCACTTGAAATACGGAGGTTTTCTACATTACTATGTTGGAACTATGTCCACAGAGTGCAGGTTAGTCCGTTTTGTTTCAAATGTGCCTTTCAGAGGCTGCTCTAACGTTTCTGGAGACATAGAGGAGAATATCGATGACATGGCTGATTATTTTCGCTACTATTGAAGAAGAGCTTTCTATTCGCCTGAAGAAGGATATTGACCTCATATAGAAGCTCTACTAGCCATCGTACCATCACTATTGTATCGTACTTTCCAAATTAGGCCTCTCGAATCACATTGTTTCATGGATTGGAAATTATCTATCTAACAGATCTCAATCTGTACTTATTGGTGATACAATCTCAGTACCAACAACAGTCTCCTCCGGGGTTCCTCAAGGATCATGTATTGGCCCTCTCCTCTTTATATTATTCGTAAATGACATTTCAAAGGACTTTCCTCCAGAAGTCAAATATGGCATTTATGCAGACGATTTAAAAATATACGCAAGCGTCCCTCTTCATTCCCACGAACTCAAGCTAGCAATTGACACTGTCTTTTCATGGTCGCGCGAATGGAATCTCTCCCTCAACGAATCCAAATGCACAGTAGTAAATTATGGGTCCTTAAAGCCTAGAACACAGTACACCATTAATGGCAATGACCTAATACCGTCTCCCTCAATGAAAGATCTCGGTGTCATTATGCAGCCTTCTCTTAAATTTAGTGACCATGTATCCAAACTTACATCAAAAGCTAGATCCAAAGTAAACATTATGTTTAAATGCTTCTACTCTAACGATCCACTTCTTTATTTGCAAGCGTTCAACGCCTTCACTAGACCGCTACTTGAATATTGCACTGTTGTTTGGTCCCCGCGTACTGTAAAACTTGCCAATTTCGTTGAGAACGTTCAACGGAACCTCACCCGTAGAGTCTTCTTCCGTTGCGCCATACCATACTCCCCCTACCCGGATAGGCTAAACTTCCTCTCTATGTCAACACTAGAGCAACGGCGCCTCATTTTTGACCTCCTTTTCCTTCATAAGACGATACATAATTTCTATTCCCTCAATTCCAACCTTCTTTTCAAAATATCCCCTCTAACACGTAATCTGCGGAATACCCATAAGTTGCGCATCGCTCTTCCCTTCGCTGTGCCTAAGTCTCATTCTACGTTTGCCACTAGAACCGTACAACGATGGAACGCACTTCCGGGAGAAATTGTGAATAGCTCGCCAAATGTCTTCCGATCTCATATCTTGAACTTGCCGTCTATCTCTTTCACGTCAGAGTCTCTCTTACGACTCTGATTTGCCCTGCCCCGCTGCACCCCCCTAAATCCTGCCCCCTCTCCCACAACAACCGAATCGTCTGGAGACGACGGACCTCTGCCAACTACTATAACGACGATCAACGACACATAAACGAAGCTAATAGCCCTCTGGCGGAATAAATAATTGTAATTGTAATTGTATAATTGCAAAATTCGATTGATAAAGCACATTCCTATTGCTCGATTCCACTAGTAGTAGCACCTGTACGACGGGGCCACCAGTAGTACCACCAGTGCGCGCACTAGTAGTCTACCCTATACGTGAGCAACTAGTGGAGATACTAGTGGTACTACTGGTGGAGAGAAACCAGAGTGTGGAACAAGTGAAACAAGACTTCTCATCCGAAGCAAGTTAAATTACATTTTGGAATCTTTAGAAGCATGGTTAATTAGCGAGTGGCTCTCTCAGATTTCTACACTCAATCGTTTCACACCAGTGTCTAGCATATTGGTGAGCAATTGTTGGAAAACGAGAGAGTGCGGGAATGTAAAAGAGCGGGAAAGTACTACTTGCGGTGGGCGAAAACCATAGACAGGGATACACAAAAAACCCAGTCCTATAAAGTCTCAGTATTCTTTGCTAGTAGATGAAATATAATTGACCCACCTCCAGATCCGTCATTCTCCATCCGTAGTTTAGGAAGATGCCGTCGCATGCATAGTAGAAGGCGCGATTGCGGTCGTTGATTGTGTTCTGCCACTCCAGCTTCCCGTCCGTGCACACCGCGTCGTACCTGCCATCCGACAGACTTATGTTAAATACAATAATGCATTGTACTTATTTGTCGCACACCGCGAGGATCCGTCAACACGAATAGAGATAGTCGGAAAAGAAGAAAGAAATGCGCTCACCCGCTGCTGAAACACCAATCCCGCACGAATTCCCCTTTACCATACATGGGCAGCAGGGGGCAGGGGCTATGTGCAAATGGGAGCTGGGATTTTTCGGGGGCAGTGTGTAATAGTCAACATTGAGAAAATTGGAGAGAGAAAAAAACGAAAAACTAGAAGGCGAGAAGGCAAGACGACGGCAGTCCGCCTTAACTTAACTACGGTAGTTCGTTCGGGTGGTAATTAATTTTTCTTCCCTGTTATGCAATATTCAATTTATTTCCTTTCTCCTATCATGCTACAAAATCGTTCGCCAGTCTGCTTAGTATATGGCCTTTTGGGAGGAGTAATTCCCCTAAAAAATCAGGCATAAATATTTCGTATTGGAGGAGAAATCAGCCCCGACTGTTTTAACGCCGAAAAGGCTTATTTTAGTCGGGGGCATTTATTTCAAAAAGTAGAAACAATTAGAACGTGCGCTTAAGTGCATAGCTGGTGGAGTACTAATCGAATGCCTAATGCTCGACAGAGACTAACGGGGGCTCTGTTTTATCGATTAATCGTCACTTTTAGAGTTGGAGCGCATATTGGGTCAACTTTTTGAATGTATTTAGTGATGCATTATTATCCTTTCATTTGTTTCTTTAAAAAAATATTTGTGTTGTTTAAACTTTACTAATTATTTGCGAAAACTTTATTAGACAATTATTCTATCAATCATAGAGACGACCATCTCTTGTAAATGTGGCCATCGATCACAGGGGAGAAATTCTATAAAAACAGCTCCGGCCGTCTCTTTTTTTAAAGGAGGTGTTTTGATTTTTGCTGATATTTCGCTTTTTTTATTATTATTTTTTTATTATTTTTATTTCTTTTGTGGAGTGATTTGTCACTCGACGACTATTGATCCCATAGCGTAAATATTGCCTGCAATTTTTTTCGGAGAGATGGATGCAGTGTTGAACTAAAAACCCGATATCGGTCGGCGGCCCGCAAAATTTGGGTCGGGAGTCCGGAAATTTGATAATTGGGCTACAATAAAGAAAGCTCGGATATTGTCAAATGAAGAATGAAATTGAATTTTTATAAATATTTTTCGTCCAGAAAGGGGTTGAGAGGAGCATATAAATTCGAGACGGACTCTCTCAACTTCTGGAGGTTGGGAACGATAACACATAATTTGCAGTTTGTGACCGTGTGTCGTCTAACAATGCACTCCCACACGAGCGCCGTCCATAAATTAAAATTGAACGAACTTCAAGATTCACGCTATACACAGCTTTCACCCTTTATCGCATTCCTCGTATTGACTTGTTCGCTTCAGTTTTTTAATGTGTGGCCTCGTCGTATTGTACGCATTTTCAGTTGAATTGGTTCAATTACACTTTCGTAATGCTTCTAATTTGTATCTCTGTTAGCTTCTTGCATATCCAACCCTTTGTTATTCTCTCATATAATAGTCCAGAAGTCTCTCTCACATATATTTTTATAATATATATTATAAAAATATATGTGTACTGTATAAAGCTCGCTTCGTCTTATTGTTGTCTTGTTTAATGCATAGGACGCATAACATATTAATGATGAAGTAATATTGCAATGACAATGTATTTTTTGTGTGAAGTAGAATGATATAAACATTATAAAATAATAGAAACACACAAAAGAGTCGAAGAAGAAGAAAGCACGAGAACAGTTTGACAGTAATACAGTAATAAATAATACAGTAAATGCTCATTTTGACCAGATTTCGGGCGATTTCGGGTTCCGCTAATTTCGTCAATTTTGAAGTAAACATAAAATGAAATACACATTTCTAGAGCATTTTTTACGCTGATTAAAACCGCCGGATCGCACAAAACTCCAGAGAGAAAAATGAAAGAGTTATTGGCTGTGTAAAATTAATTGAATGAATTTAACGTCAGTTTGCGATCGCATCGGGTATTACCGTATGATTATTAAACTGTTCTTCCGCTTTCTTCTTTTTCGACTCTTTTTGTGTGCTTCTTTCATTTAATCATGTTTCTATTATCCTATTTCACACACAAAAAATACATTTTCTTTGAAATACTACTACCTCATCAATATGTCTTGAGTCCTATGCATTATGCAAGAAGCTAACAGAGATACAAAATAAAAGCATTACGAAAGTGTAATTGAACCAATTCAACTGAAAATGCGTACAATACGACGAGGCCACACATTAAAAAACTGAAGCGAACAGGTCAATACAAGAAAAGCGATAGAGGGTGAAAGCTGCGAATAGCGTGCATCTTGAAGTTCATTCAATTTTAATTTATGGACGGCGCTCGTGTGGGAGTGCATTGTTAGACGACACACAGCCACAAGATGCTGCAAATAATCGTTTCGTAACCGTTCCAAACATCCAGAAAGAGGCCAGGGTGAGAGATTGCATGAAGGTGTTTTCGAGAGAGATTATCGATTTGCACACTCTTTCACTCTCAACCCCATTCTGGAGGTAAAATATTTGACGAAATAAATCGATTTTAAAAAAAATCCATTCTCAATTTTACCAATATATGCATTGTATTTATTTAACTATTTTAAATTGTATCTGGTCAAATTTTGACATGCATGCTACACATTCCATACCTATTTAAAATATTTTTCCTATAAGAGAATAGAACTCTGAAATACATAGTTTTAGAGTTTACTGAAAAAAAATTTGAATAGAACTCTGAAATACATAGTTTCAGAATTTTTTGACCGGTTCTTTCTCAATACAATTACATGATCTCTGAACAACTTAATTCGTGTTAATTTGAATCTGCGAAGGGATTTTCGATTTCGGTAATTTTTTAAAATTGCAAAACTTTGGAAAATCGTGTCTCAAATTAATGACTTGCATACTTCCTGTAGAATCCAAAATTCTAACCATATTATCAGGCTGTTAAGAAAGTAATGAACCATTTTGACTTTTTTGAAAAACCATTCCAGTTTTCTTTGGAAGCTATTTATATAGATCCATGTAGGTACATTATATGAAGTAAGTCTCACTTATTTTATTGCACACTGATTCATTTCGTAATGTTGATATTGACAGGAATTATGTTGACCGAAATTTGGTCGGGTCAGATTCGACTCGCCTCATTGTGGATTTTGTAGTTCAAAGGAGGAACGAGATAGGGCATAGTGGAATATATCTGTAGAAAGGGCGGACAAAACTGAGTACAGGAAGAGCAACTGGGCCTAGCAATCTCTTCCAGCTAGAGAGAACAGATGTGAACAATTTGGAGGGCTCGCAATCAATATTTCGAAAAAGATATAAAATGGCTCTGTGGGGCTCCCTATGAGAAATAAACTCCCATTCTTCTATGGTTTGTAGTGTCACCCACTGTTATTAAAATAGTATAACCTACTTTGAACTAGGTGCTCTGATGGTTTACTGGGATTACATGACATCAGCTGTTCAAATTTCAAGGACGAAAATCGGCCTTTTCTGCATTCCACGGTCTTGTACTAGTCTGTATCTATCCGAAAATGTACTCATTTTATAGAGAATGTCTAATAGTATTACTGATAAATAGCACATAAATTGGCTTTCACTAGTATTGAGGTGGCACGATATAGTTGAAAGTCACAAAAAGTGCGTTTTCACGAAAAATCATTATAGTTCTGGAATTTTCGATTTTCTCATTTTCAAAAACGTTCAGAAGATCATTGTTCTAGCAAATTAGTGTATCTTATAGTTTAAATATAAAAGGATATTTAAAGCAATATTAGACATTGAACACGCATTTTGCTACATCACATTCAATTAGCCAGAAGTCATTTGTATGTCGCAATACATTTTTGAATTGAGATAACTTCCAAACTAAAAGGAGTACCTACTCGTTCACACTATTTTCTGAAAGGGGACATCTGTTAGTGTTGAACATTCTAAGTTGAGGCTATGAATATATTCTACGATGAAATCGCACTCAAAATCTTTTCTTCCGATTTTTCCTTTGAAATCAACAAAAATATTTTCCATCATATTTGCGGCAACAATAAAGAGCCAAATAAAATTAACGTTGGTGACTATTCTTTAACACTCCACCTACAACATACCATAAGTATAAGGCACACTGATTTGAATCGTTCGAAAACTGCGAGCTCAAATTTGAAATCCGAAATGGTTCATTACTTTCTTAACAACCCTATACATAAATTTTGAAAGTCGGTATGGAAAGAGGAGCACCTAGAGTATTTATATGTTTGCATCTCGAAAAAGATGCACCCTAACATATACGATTTTTTAAAGCTATTTGCCGGAATTTAAAAATCTACTTGTCCGATCTGGAAAAAAAATAATTAAATTTTAGGTTATTGTTCACATCATATTTATTTTAAATTGCAAATATTATTCTGATGATAATATAAGTAGTTACTTTAATGTAAATAAGGTATTCGGAGTTTAATTAATCGATTGGGACCGGAAAAAAATTAGTTTGGCCGCCTCGGCGGCCCGCAAAAAATCTTCTCGGAGGCCCGCACCCTGAAAAAAGTCCGAGTTTCTAGCCCAACACTGGATGGATGGTGCATTTGGAAAACAGTTTTTAATACAGATTCATATGATTTATCTATTGCTAAAGCATATTCACTGCGTTATTCAACATTGAAACAACAAAAATTGGCAATGCAATCGATTTTTTGGAACGAAAAAATTGATTTGGCCATTTTTTTAATTCGCGGGATACGATAGATCGGGGGCTGTGTGCAAAAGGCCTCGGATAAGTGCTGCCCACGTATGCCCTTTACTATTATTATACTCACGAACCCAAAATGGTTTAATTATTTGTCTCCGTATTCCAGATTTCTCGAGGAAACAAACATCGAAAAACAAATATCATTACCAATTACTAGTAGCCGGAACACAAACTCAGCAGCTTCGCCCGCATTTATTACTATTGCCATCACGAACTGCGTTTCGCAAAAGGCAATGAAAATCGCGATGATCTGATTTTTAAATGTGAGAACACTACTGCGCTACCATCTCCAAAGGCACCCGCCAGTTTCCCGTTTCAGCAACTAATCACACTCCGTATCTGTATGATTTCTTTTATCTTCGCTAGCCCCTCCCCCCAAACCATTCAATGGCCCTATATGAAGAGTGATAACTCGTTGCTGTCTTCACCTCAACTCACGTTATTTCTTCACCTCAACTCACGTTACTCGAGGATCGATAAAATATATGCAATCGATAATCGTCTACCGTACCAGATCAGCTTGGCGTTGTGATTGTCCAAGTGGAGTGCGGCTTTGAGCTGCTCGAGAAAGTTAATGAGCACGGGAGCCTCGCGAACCTGAGAAAAAATCGATTGTACGACCGGGATTCGCCCAAATCGATAAATCGGTACGATAGCCATACCATCACATTTTCCTGTTAATCAAGTAGATTTCTAATGGAAAGTATCAGGGAAAATAGAATCGTAGCTTGCTCCAACTGCCGCTCCCAACCCAGTCAGCCCATCTATCGCACTCTTTGACCATTACCGTAACCTCTCACACTTACAGTAGTCGCTACCGTACCTCGATCTCGACCTCCACATTGAACAGGAATCCGTCAAAGTTCCACGTTCGCATGATCTGGCAGAGGGCGTTGATCGTCCGCAGCCGACTATCCTCCGTGGCAATCATCGACGACAGCGCCTCTGGGAGATTATTGATTGAATTTGAGAGAATTATCAAGCGATTATATGTGAGCACGAAGACAAAGAAGAGATCGATTAATTCCAAATATGTATACATTCTTATTTGGTCACACATCTAAGACAGCGTCCCTGCGAGAAACCAATATTATCAATTGATTCAAGAGATCAAACACCAAATATTCTTTCAGCACAAAAAACCACCGTACTCTGCTCTAGGGGTCGATAATCTGCACTCTACAGTACTCTCAACTACCGTACCCTTGTAAGTAATCGATAGCCTCCAACTTACAGTACTCTCAAATACTGTACGTTTGCTACTAATCAATAATCTTTAATCTACTGTACTGTCAATTACCGTACCCTTGCCGGCATCGTGCTCGAAGATAACGGTACCGAGCACTCGAACGCCGTGGCGATGCGCGATCGACGTGTATGAGGGCGGAGGAATTGTCACCTGCATAATAATCATTATTATTATTATACATCTTATTAAAGTTATTTTCCTGTATTTATTCCTAACTATAAGTGTAACCAAATCCCAGTCATTATTAATGTAAACTGTACCTCTCTTCTTAACCAATTCCCGAAACCTGCACCGGGTCTACGTTTTCCCTACTCTACTTGGTGCATCTGCACAATTAAGCATCAATTATTTTCTAGTACAAAAACATAATTAGTATCTATCATTTCATTAACAGCCAATTTGTGCCAAAGTAGCAAAAGATGTGCCACCATCGGAAAGCTCAACTCTTTATAGGGTATTCCTGAAATCCGCACCCGGCGAGTTTGCGCTTTCCCTACTCTACATGGAGCAGTAGCACAAGAAAGCTCCAATTGCTTGTTTATCGCTATAGGACAGCACAAATAACTATTGCAATTAATTAAAAATTAATTAATCAACTTGCCAATTTGTGTCCAAAGTAGCAGAAGACGTCAATATGCCACCAGTGAGTGTAGAGGAAAGGAGCGCATTCCTTTGGATCACATCCATCCCATCTGATAATAGGAATGTTGATAACGATAATAATACATATTAATATTATTATTAGCGAAAACACATATCTATAAACGCAAAACTAGCACAGATATGCGTCGTTGTCATTTATCTATTTCATTTTTTTTTAAATTTGTGCATTTTAAAACGGACATTCCCATTGCGTTCAAGCCAGGGCTGTGCGGAAAATTTTTTTGGAGCTCTCGGAAACGTCGAAGCCAGAAGTTACAGACATGTGTTAGTAATTATATTGTAGCTTAATGAATGTACTTCAAGAATGATCAGTTGAAATTATCATATTTTCATTGTCTTTAGAATTATAGCCTATTTCCCAAAAATTTTCCGAAAATGTTCCGAGTCGGAAAAAAATTCGGAATTTTTTTTGGGAAATCTGCTACAATTCTCAACACAATATAAATATGACAATTCCAACTGATCATTCTTGAAGTACATTCATTAAGCTACAATATAATTACTAGCACATGTGTGTAACTTCTGGCTTCGATGTTTCGGAGAGCTCCAAAAAATTTTCCGAAAAAGTTTTCCGCACAGCCCTGGTTCAAGCATAATTTAACTAGTGAGACGGGTATCTGCCGCCTTCTATTAGCGAACTTCTCGCTGTTAGCAACATAGCGTGCTAAAAAGCGTACATAATGTGCCACTAGTACTGTATTTTCACCAAAAAAACAATAATCCGGTAATTCCTAATAAATAAATAAATAAATAATCCACCTCTCGCACTCCGGAAAGTCGCCCTTGTAGTCGTGGCAGACAAGCAGCTGAGGGTGGTGGTGTGGCGTCGGCGGACCTGACAAAACAGGTTACGGTATTTATCGATCAATACTGTTACTATATTATCGTAACCAGATGACTGCGGTGTAAGATGTTCGCAGTATTTGAATTAGTTTGCCATGTTTATAGCAACATTTCTAGAACTGATACAGGCATGGCTATATGACACGTCTTCTGAGAGATTGCAGGAATCCGACCCCCCTCGCGAACAGCCGTCCCAAGTTTGCCTGTTTTGAATGATATATTTATGGTAGATGCCTATATGGGCACTGAAAATTATCAAACTAGTTATTTGAGCCAGAACCGGCTTTTAGGGAATTGCCGGCTCTAAATACGGTTTTGAGCTATCTCCGCTTCTAATGACCGTGGAATGCTGGCGATAGCTTTAAAATTTTCTAAATAATTTTCTGAACAACTTTTGTGTTGAACACTAAACGATATAAGAAGAATTTCATATCGAAAAATATTGAAAAGTGCGTAAAAATCGGGAAAAACGCGAAAAATATTTTTTTTCTGAAAAACTTTCCTCTAGTTTCCCCATTTTTTTTCTCTGAATTTGGAGTCTACGCATGCATACAAACCTAGAAAAAAATTGATTTGATACAAGTTGGTCCCTTTGGAAAAAGTTATGAGTCAAAAACTGATCAAAAATCGCAATTTTTTAGATGCACTTTTTTGGGGAAGAGTAGGTATCTAGTGCAAAGTACTCCCAAACTATGCGAATGGTATTTTGAAATTATATTTATATTTTTGGAACGAATTTAGCATCTAAAGAAGCTTGAAAATGAGAAAAATGTAAATTCATCAGTTAGGCTGCGCGCATTTGGCACTTCTACAGAATAAGTCGCGATCGGGCTTCGCTTGCTGTGTAATGTCATAATTACGTTTTAGATTTAATTATCGATATATTAAAGAAGGCCTCCCACGAATATTTGGTCACATAGACTGCCAACGTAGTGTTGCTAGGGGCGCTCACCCGAGCACATTGCAACGCATCCGAAATTCTACCGTAATCTATAAATATATTGGCGCTCAAATGGCCGCAAAGGTACCAAGAATCGACAGGCAACGCGTGCTAGGACCAGAAGATAGGAAAATAAGCGGAGGAAAATGAAGCTGCCAACGATATATTAATGTTTCCCCCTATGGATAATATCGGTTTTCATAAAAAATATAATAATTGTCGCAAGGGAATGCTTAGAAAATTGCCCCTAATGCTAGTGTGCGCGCTCCATATTTTTTCGATAAGCCAAATACAGTACACCTGAAAAATGCGACCAATAATGGAGCGCGCACACTAGCATTAGGGGCAATTTTCTAAGCATTCCCTTGCGAAAATGATTATATTTTTTATGAAAACCGATATTATCCATAGGGGAAACATTATTATATCGTTGGCAGCTTCATTTTCCTCCGTTTATTTTATCTTCTGGTCCTAGCACGCGTTGCCTGTCGATTCTTTGTACCTTTGCGACCATTTGAGCGCCAATATATCGATTTGTAGATTACGGTAGAATTTCGGATCCGTTGCAATGTGCTCGGGTGAGCGCCCCCAACAACACTACGTTGGCAGTCTATGTGACCAAATATTCGTGGGAGGCCTTCTTTAAAATTCTTTCTAAGCTATTTTATAATGAGGACGCAATTTATATTTTTCTCATGAAAAGAAAATATCTTTTTGGAGAATGGAGATTTAACAGAATTTGTTTCCCCACAATATCATTGAATATCTCGTTATTTCCCCCATCGACCTATCCTAAAGCAGGCTTCCGGACTCCCCTGAACCGAACTTAGAGTCGGTTACCGGGCTCCCCCTGGACCGAACCTGCACCCGGAACTATGCGTAGTGCATTTATCCTCAATACATCCCGGCTAGTTTTCATACATAAAAGTCAAGAATGTATTTAAAAAATGCTAAAATTAACTTTAATATGTATTTTAAACTATAAAAAAATCCTTACATCAAAAGAAAATATATTTAATGTACATCCCCATTCTCCAAAAAGATATTTTCGTTTCATGAGAAAAATATAAATTGCGTCCTCATTATGAAATAGCTTAGAAAGAATTTTAATATATCGATAATTAAATCTAAAACATAATTATGGCATTACACAGCAAGCGAAGCCCGATCGCGACTTATTCTGTAGAAGTGCCAAATGCGCGCAGCCTAACTGATGAATTTACATTTTTCTCGTTTTTTCAAGCTTCTTTTGATGCTAAATTCGTTCCAAAAATATGAATATAATTTCAAAATACCATTCGCATAGTTTGGGAGTACTTTGCACTAGATACCTACTCTTCCCCAAGAAAGTGCATCTAAAAAATTGCGATTTTTGATCAGTTTTTGACTCATAACTTTTTCCAAAGGGGCCAACTTGTATCAAATCAATTTTTTTCTAGGTTTGTATGCATGCGTAGACTCCAAATTCAGAGAAAAAAAATGGGGAAACTAGAGGAAAGTTTTTCAGAAAAAAATATTTTTCGAGTTTTCCCGATTTTTACGCACTTTTCAATATTTTTCGATATGAAATTCTTCTCATATCGTTTAGTGTTCAACACAAAAGTTGTTCAGAAAATTATTTAGAAAATTTTAAAGTTATCGCCAGCATTCCACGGTCATTAGAAGCCGAGATAGCTCAAAACCGTATTTAGAGCCGGCAATTCCCTAAAAGCCGGTTCTGGCTCAAATAACTAGTTCGAAAATTTTCAGTGCCCATATAGGCATCTACCATAAATACATCATTCAAAACAGGCAAACTTGGGGCGGCTGTTCGCAGGGGTCCTGCAGTCTGTCAGAAGACTTGTCATATGGATTCATTTTTGATATAATAATGTCAGTTGTAGATCCCATTCACTCTCTTCCTACTGTACTCACCGGGTCGGAGGGCGTGGATGTGCGGGACGGCGGTGGGGCGCGGGGGCAGGCAGCCATCGTCCCCGACCTCCTCCTCCTCGACCGGCGTCGCGACGTTCATCGCCAAGGTCTCACACAGCGCTGCAATCAATACCGTAACCACGGGAATGATACAGTCAGTTGTCGATCACCTCTAATCCGACCGTAACCGTACGATAGAAACAGTCACTGCGACGGTAACCCGCACCTGGATACTGAATGCTTTCGATCATCATCCAACCCCTCAGATATTAACAGAAAATATTAAAGTATTGTAGCGGCACCTTTGAGCGTTGCACTACTAACTTTCAACCACACTTTCGACCGTAACCTAGAAATTACTGTATTCACGCACATCGACTGGGCGGCTGCCACGCCCACAACTCGTCCACGCTCACGAGCGGTCGGGGGTCCATCGCCGAGCCTGCGAGAGATCAAAGTTCAATCTTCTTCGAAATCAACACTCCACAGTAGATAACTCGATTCGGAAACACGGAAACATTTCTACCGAAAAAAGCGGGTAAATTTTTCAATACAGAAGAATGGGAACAAATGGCTTTATCACAGTTGCAAACTCGACTAGGAATTGTTCATCACACAAACAAAACAACGGTTTAAAATTAAATTATTTTAAAATTACATAAATTAGTTGATACATCGTCTAAAATTGCACACACCTTCGTATATTTACTAGCTCTTTGAAATTTTGCATTATCCCAGAACAAAACATTGATAAAACTCTATAAAAATAAGTGAACTCTCAAGTCACGTATGAATAGGGGTGGATGAGAAAGAGGGTAACAGATGGTGGTATTGTAGTCTGTAGTTCGATCAGAAGACCAGACTACATTCTAGTTGCAGTTTGTAGTTTGGTCTCGTCTCTTTACAGTTCGTTCTTGTCCTCCTCTTCCTTCTTTTCCTCTTCCGGTTCCATTGGCGGCATCGGAGAAACGTCGACCGACGTGCACACACCTGCAAAGATCGATACTGTAACTACAGTATGCTAAGTACGGCTATTGTACACAATTTGCCTATTACAGAATGCAATGAACTCAACTACCGCACATCCACGCATGTGCGTGTTCCCGTGATTTTACTCATCACAGAAAACGAATGTATCTCCACGTCTAATATCGCATACAGCGACACTCAATCACGGATCTGCCCTACCGTACTAGCCCATTTCTACCGTATCCTCACCGATCTTCGTCAGACAGAGTTCCCTCGCGGGCTCGTCGTGCTCTTTCTGGAAGAACTTCTCCAGCTCGTCGCCGTGGTCGTCGATCAGATCGTTGCACTGAAATACTTATCATTATTGTTATTTTTATTAAATTTAACTTTTTTAAAGTTAGCATAATACCGTAAGTATAATACATCACATCGGAACGTAGCTTCATGCTTTTGTATTGTTATCCCCGTTCAAATTCTTCAATCGCTTTAGAAGAAGAAAGATATCAAATAGCTTCTCAACCGTCACTGTCTTGAAAACCGCGGGAAACAGTAATTTGCCTGGCGACACTCTATTTTTGGTCTCAAACCTGATGCATCGTACATAATAGAATCTCCAATGTATTACAATATTATTTTATACAAAACCCAAACTGAGAAACGTGCATCTCCACCCTCATCTATATCAAAACCGCGGGGAACATGAATCAGACGGGTCATACTCAATACGCGTTTATCTCTGCTCGGATCCATCCCCCTCTATTACAAATTCACTAACACTCGTCCGAAATAATTAAACGTTCCGTTGCTAACCCAAGCTAAACAGCAGATACGGCTGTGAGAGAGCATGGTAAAGCGAGAGACACGCCGAGGTATAGAAAAAGAGTACACACAACAGTAGTCCATGCATGAGCGTATCATTTTAAATTTGTAATACGTTCTCCACATCTGTCTCTCCCTCCCTTCCTCGGGCACACTACACACACCAACGGATCAGGGTGAGCAGACTAGACACGAGAACGAAGCACACTACGCACTCTCTCTCTCTCTCTAAGAAGGGGCGGAACTCGTTTCGATGCTCCCTTCTCTGCCTCTCCCCCGTTCCTACTGTCTCTCACAGCACGGGAGATGGGTGATGAAAGAGCAGAATGAGCAGACTACGTTCAATGAATTGGATCTAGTCTGATCTGCATCACACAGAGACGCCAGCTGATCGTGCTAGAGAAAGATTACACGTGTGCAGATTTACTGCAGCATGTACGTCTGCTCTGAACACGGCGAGAACGGCGGCTGTTACACTCACATCAGTATAATAATAATAATTCATAACTTTCATTGTAGGACAAGAAAAAGTCAAAGCAACTTGCACCCCTACTCTTCCAGACTTAAAACCCACGAGGAGCATGAATCAGCCGGGTCAAAATCAATTATCCTGTCTCGATCTTTCCTCCCTGTCTGATCAACCTCAATCCACTTACAAGCACATGATTCCAAACCTACAGACCAGGGTTAGGGCGAGAGAGTATGCAAAAGTGAGAGAGTCCCTCTCGATTTCACATGCTCTCTCACTCCAAAGGCCTTTCTGGAAGGTTGACCGGCGTGTGGAATGATGTGCAAGGCCATCTCTCGCTTCCTCGAGCACACTACATACACCAAAGGAACAGAGTGAGCAGACTAGACACAGTAGCGTGTCACTACACACACTCTAAAGAGGAGAAGGCGGAGTCAGGTTCAATGCTCATCATGCTACATGCGGGAAGGATACAAGCTTCGCTCAATGAGAAGATCAACTTGTTTCACAGTTCTCGCAATCAAGCCAGCAAGTAATCATGTCTCTTGAAGCAAGATAAAGAAACGTTAGAGGAGGACGCGTCCGCTGTTGAGTACATAACGTCATTTAAAAAATATTGACGGGCTAGCTACCGCAAATCCAACAACTTCCATCTCTACTCTCAACGAATTTCAAAGCCGCGGTGAACCTGAATCTGCCTGGACGCACTCAATTCACTTCTCATTTTCCTCTCCGCAAATTCTCCCTTCTCTCCACTTACTGCCCATGTCTCTCTCTTCCATTATCCCTGAGAGCACACTACACACACCAATGAAACGCGCCGAGTAAACTAGAGACAACAGCGGAGCAAAAGAGCACACTAGACACACTCTTCTCCTCCCAGAACAGGAGGCGGGTCTTCTCTTTCTCTCCACTCTCGTGTAGCTCGTACTCCCATCATACTATAGACGGCGCTTGGGATAGGAAAGGCGGAATAGACTAATCCCATTGTATTTAGCATTCTCACTATCTCATAGGGTAGCAAGAGTAGAAAGCAGCAATAAGGTAAAGGGCTGAAAGGTATTATAAATAAGCACCACAGCACCTCTTTCGTATACTACATCGAGATTCTGCGGCTACTTGTGCCTCCACTCTCAACAATTTCGTACCCGCGTAAAACATGAATCTGCCGTATCAAGCGCGCGACTCGGCACTATTCCCCTTATTTATTTCTAAATATTCCTCCGCCTCTTTTCTATCACTCTCTTTCACTATCCGACCGCCCATCTCTTTTCTCTCTCTGCCCCACCATACCTCTCTCCTCACTCGTTCTCTCTCCCTCGCTTCTCCCCGAGAGCATACTAGACACACCAACAAAGCGCGCCGAGCAAACTAGAGACAGCAACAGAGCAAGAGAATACTACACGCACTCCTCACTCTTTATCTAGCATGGAGGGGCGGGGGGGAAAGACTGGACAGACTAGATTATCAACCCCGTAAGCTTACCAGCGAGCAAATCTGAGACAAATATTTCCGCAAAATTGTTTATAAAACGTCTACAATGATTGCTCCACACCTTCCCTGATTCGCATCCTCCGTATAATTGTATCGACATCAGTCGTCATTCACGCAACTTGGTCCTATCCACACCAATCCACAGGCCGGTCAACCTTCCAGAAAGGCCTTTGGAGTGAGAGAGCGTGTGAAATCGAGAGGGACTCTCTCACTTTCGCACACACTCTCGCTCTAGTCCTGATCTGTATGTTTTGGAATCATGTGTATCGCTTCACTGCTATAAATCCAGGTGCGAACACGAATCTGCCGAGCGCATATCGGGTAGCGTGGTCTCAACGAGAAAGCCATGCATTGTAAACTAATATTGTTGAAAAAAATTCCGTCTCACTATCAAAGGACATCTCGAGTCTCATCTATATCACACCCACGGGTAGCACGAATCATCCTGGTCACACTCGATTCACTCCTCTCCCCTCTCCGATCAACCTTCATCCACTCGGGGGCCACCCAAACCTCTCCCCTCTCTCGTTCTCTCTCCCTCCGCCTCTCCCCGAGAGCATACTACACACACCAGCAAAGCGCGCCGAGCAAACTAGAGACAGCAGCAGACCAACAGAGCACACTACACACACTCTCCCTCTCTCAGGAGGCGGGACTGAGCTCTCTCGTTTCGTTGCTCCATGTCCCTCTGCATCTCTGCTTCTCTCCTCCACACAGTCTCTCGCCGAACCATCTGGCCAGGCTAGAGTCGCCGGGTTGTCTCTAGTCTGCTCTCTTCATCTCGCAGATACATCGGCTGATCAATCTAGAGAAACCCTGAGAGAGAGAGAGAGAGAGAGACCGGCAGAGAGGAGGACACAGTTGAGTTGCGTCCACCAATTATATGAGCGGACTACGCGTCCTCCCTACCACACTGAATTTTGTATTTGCAAACGCCTTGATCTTTCCCTATCTCACTAGGACAGTGAGCACTCAAGGAACAAAATCTGTAAAACAACACTACAAGCTAGTCCTGAAACGAGTCCACGAAAAAAGTTAAAATGTAAGATGTAGTGAGATTAATACTGTCTTCGGTCCATGTTTTCTGCACTACGTTCGAAAAAAATAATTGCCATCTCAAAGGCTGATTCAGAGCCAGTGATTCTGATTGAAAGAGACCTTTTTAGGTAGCAAATTTTTTTTTTCTAAAAAAAGTTCTCCTCCAGTCGTGCCTGCCATTTTTTTTCGCACTCTACAGAATCACATTGCTAAACAATTGCGATGATCACGCTAGAGACACTCGCTTGCTTCTAGCGTAGTTCGCTTCTCTCTTTCTCTCTACTTTCATCAGCTGAGCGCACTAGAGATACGTTGTGGAGAGAGAACACCCCCAAGTGGGCGGAGCCACCCATCACTTTGCCGAGCATACTACATACACTGGCGAATCCTCGAGCATACTACATACCAGGGCTGGGATTTTTTGACTCAAAATTTTTGATTTTTTTGAATTTTTTGACCATTTCAAAAAAATCAAAAACTCAAAAAATTTTGAAAATATTTTCAAAAAATTCAAAAAAACATACACTGTATGTTATGGGCATTTTTCGCAGAAAATTTTTGAAATCAATGATTTTTCGAAATTTTTGAACATTTCAAAAAGTTAGGCCATTATTTGTTTGATTTTAAAATAAATATCAAATTGATTCAAATTAATTAAATAATAGATGGTTCATTTCAAAACTTTTTATGAATTTTAAGTGAATATATCATTTTACATGAGCCAACTCGTTGTGAGAATGGCTTTCAAAAAGGAATTTCAGCAACTGAAAAAAATTGTAAATATTTTTAGGATTTTTTTTAATTTTTGGTTTTTTTTAAAAGAAATTTTAAGAACATTTTTTGATTTTTTTGAAAATATTTTTTTTGATCCCAGCCCTGCATACACAACATCACCCAAACTAGACACGCCCACTTCCTGGTCCCTAGATTCTTCTCATTTCTCACGTATACTCAGAAAGTGCACGTTTCCCCTTTCCTTTCCTTCCTATTCCATGCGGAAGTCTTTACGCCCTCCCTCACTGTAAGCGTATAATCAGCAGCAGTAAAATTATATAAAAAAAGACACCAGGGACTGTCCTGTTTCCCCGAGTTATCTAAACCCTCTCTTCCTACTCCTTCCAATGTCGTTTAGGATTGCACGTCACAACACATTTCTGCTAGTCCTAGATCGGACTACGCCTCTTAATGTGTCTCTAGAATGGTAAGGCCACTTCCTCAAACATCAGTAGATCATCCTTAAGATGTTCAGGGTCGATAGAGAGCGCTGTCATTGTGGGCGGGGCAACGCATTCATCGCGCAAACCACTCTCTCTCTCTCTCTCTCTCTCTCTCTCTCTGTCATACTACATGCCTTCAAATCTCTCTAGTGTGTATCTTCCCATCTCTCTACTCTCACCAGCTGATCATGCTAGATAGATTACCCTGCAGAGCGGAGAGTGAGCGAGCTTAGGGGGGGGGGCGGAGCTTCGAATGCACTGAGTGAGCAGGATACACTCACTCTCGTCCACACTACACGCACTTCCGTGCATACTAGACATACCTCTATCATACTAGATATCCACTGTAATCATGCTAGATACACTCTGCAGCCCTCAGATTACCTCATTCACGTTCACCTTTTCCTTCCATGCGGAAGTTTTTATTTCTTTCCTCATTGTAAACATCTAATCAAAAAAATTAGATTTAAAAAAAATCAAATTCGGTCCAGGGACTTTTGTGTGTCCCCGAGGTTTCAAAAGCCCTTTCTTCCTATTCCTTCTAATGAGAAATCCAATCGCTGGTATCAACGCATTCGTGCTACAGTCCAAGAGCAGACTAGGCTGATTAAAGCAGCTCTAATGCGGCAAGCCTGTCTCTTTACTCACATCAGTTGATCATCCTAGAGATATCCCCTGTTCAGCATAGATCGAGAACCCCCTCAAAGGAGGGCGGGACCGAGCATTCACCGAGCGAGCACACCCTCACTTCCTCTCTATAGTGTGATCTTCCCATCTCTCTACTCTCACCAGCTGATCATGCTAGAGAGATTACCCTGCAGAGCGGAGAGTGAGCGAGCCTAGGGGGCGGAGCTTCGAATGCACTGGCCGAGCAGGATACACTCATTCCTCTCCACACTACACGTACTTCCGTCCATACTAGACACATCCTCTATCATACTAGAAATTTTCCGCAATCATGCTAGATACACTCTGCAGATTACTTCCTTCTCTCTCGCCATCTTCCAGTGCAATATTAGCGCTTGCACGTACGCACTTTCGTGCTACACACGCCCCTTTTCAATCATACTAGACTGCACCAGACACTACGCCGCACAATTGCTTTAAGTGATGAAACCAATTTGTAATTCCGTATCAAATTCCGCGATTGCATGTTGCCTCCATTTGGGACAACAATTGCCGGCTCCTGTGCGGTGGAATGCCCTCCACTCCACACTATTTTCCTTTCCGTTTCCCCTTTGTCCAATGTAGCAATAACGGCACTACTGCGCAGTGTTTGGGACCAGCCAACCTCCAGAGATTTCTGCAGTTCCAACCCCCTTCATTTCTGGTCTCATTCCTTCTCTACTCACTCATTATTTGCGGTCAGAGGTTGTCTGGTCCCAAACTATACAGTACTTCCGCAATAATACCCATTCACGATCACAATCAGCATTCTACAAGGACGAAGTTTCCTTTGATGCACATCCTCCTCTCTCACTAGCCCACTTATCATCTTCACCCTCTTTACCTAACTCACTACATTATTGATAATTTTAATTGATTAATTAGATAAATCATCAATAATATTAAACGTACCGCAGAGTGCAGCTTGCTCTGCATGCTCTTGCTCTCGTCGCCCTTCAGCCACGTCGAGTCCCTGCAGCAACACATGGATGAATATTTGAAGATAATTAATTACTATTCCTGCTAATTAGCTCTAACATGAAATGAAGAACCGCCTAGCTGTTTATTCGATCGGGAACATGATCTTTGATTTTCGTTCTATGAGAGCAATCGATTGAAAATTAATGTCTCATAAGTGGATCGCGACAAGATGATATTTCCTTGCAACGCCAAAGCACCTTCAAACAAAGCCTCAACTCCAATGATTGTGATTTCCTAGTTATACGAGAATGTGCAATTACAAATGATAAAACACAAAAAAAATTACTAATATCTCACTTGTTGACGTAGACCTTCTTGCCGGTGAGCTTGTTGAGCACGTGGCGGTAGCTGAAATGTAAAAAAAAATCGAAATTTAAAATTTTATTTGAGTTTTTTTAACACTGCACATATTGCCACCACCCAATCCGCACACCTAGAATATTTGGCCAAATAGTGCAGCCGCAACACACCGTGCTTTCCGAATTAAATTATCGATAAAATTTAGCAAGGCAAGATCCGGCGTGTTGGCACATTCGCGCACACACATTTTTTAAAATTTTTCGGTGAAAAATAAGAAAGAAATAATTATTAACATAAAATTATTATCATTCGTAAGTTTTTTTTTCATTTTCTAAACGAATAAATGGTGAATGAATAACTGACTCGGTCGTCCTATCGCACGCCTTCTCCAGCAGCTCCACGATGTGGCCGTTGGAGCGCGCGAATGGCACCTGTAATATCGATTGATTAGAAAATATTGAATCTTATCGATTTAATATTCTAGAAGGTGAATTCGCGTTTCACCACCCCCTCCCCGCAGCATATCACTGAAACCCGAAAGCTCCTTGATATATCCAAATGTACATCTAATTTATGTTTTTGTTTCATTATCTAAAAAGTAATCTTGAGTTTCACTAGTCTCTCAAGTTCGCTGTAACATTCGCCGCACAATCGTGAACCGTTGTCCTGATAGTTGAAAAAAAAACAACTCCAAAGCCAATTACATAAAAATTATTAATTAATTAATTAATGATACCTTCTGCAGTCCGACCTGCTCGCCCTTGTGGTTGACGCGGAAGCTGCCCGCGTCGATCGTCTGAATGGAAGAGAGCCCATTAGCATATCGATCGAAAAATGGTGAAAACACCGAGAGAGAAAAATTTATAATGAGAGCTGGATCATAGTTGCAATCTGGCAAGTTTTGGGACTTGTACCATAGTTCGGATAAGTCATAGGTCAAATAGGTCCTCGCTAGCGAGGATAGGCACTTCTGCATGGCGTCCAGACCATGTCGGCGAAAGAAAATTTTGAATGTTTCGTGCATTTCTGACCACTTTTTTGACAAATTTATCGAAAATTGGGCAATATGTACTTCTGCTTGCGATTTTAGGCATTTCTGCACAAGAGACCTGCGAGAAACCCATTTGACCTATGGGACAAGTTTCGTGGAACATTTCGCCATTTTTTTTCGAAAGAGGCCGTATTGTGCGTAGGACCGGAATTATCTGCTCTTAGTTTGCCTACAAGCACTTCCACCGGAAATATTCAGGAATAGCTGTTCTGTTCCCGTTCGCAAGGTGTGACCTCATACCTGTGCGAGATGGCCAGCTGACATAAACTTACTTCAAAATATACGTCTCCCCGGCTCAATTTTGGTAAATATTTCTACGTGTACACGCTATTTATGAGGGGCAACGGGAAAATTCAAGGTGAAAAAATTATCACGTTGTTTTCTGAGGAATATGAAAAAATCTACGGGTCCCCGAGCCAATTATACCAGTCCACTGGATCGGCGCCCAGGCATGTGTGACCTGCGCGTCGCAGCATGTTTATCGCATGTAGGAAAATAAAGAAAGCGAAATATATTGGAGGGAGATTCAAACGTTTGCGCCCACAGCATAGCATAAGTTGCGTGTGGTACAAAGCAACGCTGGCGGATTCCATGCAGGACCTGCGTACCATATGACCTCAACTTCACTGTGTAATCGCTGTTTCGTCATAGACTCATAGAATACAGTATTTTGTTAAATTTTTTGATGAACTCATGCGGAATTTTAATTTGTTTGTCAGGAATTTTCAGTGTTCTCGAGTTTTCTGTATGTAATATTCTTTATTACACCAAATTTTGACCGGCCGTTTTTGGGGTTTTGCCACACAGTGGTTCGAAAATTATGTAATTGTCCTCAAAGTTGATCTCGACATTTGCTATCGAGTTCAACTTTCAGTCCACTATGGGGTGAAGGCACAACGGCGGCCCACATTTCAAGTAATATTTAAAGATTCGTTCATGCAAAGTGACCGCGGCCGGTAAACATGAAAGTGGTAACTATTTCTTTTGCAGGGAATTGCCAATGAACCGCCAGAAAATGAAGGCACCATTTGCGAAATTGTTCTTTTTACATGATATGGCCCTTCCTGGCCCCGTTCTGGACGACCGCTCGATATCCAATTTCCTATTCCACTTTGCTCCTCATTACTGCCACACTCACCTTCTTGGGGTCGACTGCCCTCACCGCCTTCTCGACCTCGGCGACGACCAGCATGCACGCTGCAATCGATTAATGTTAATAGCTTTGTTTAAATACATTCAGGCTATATTTAGTTATGTGTTTTTCTTCATCTGAGGAACCAAAACTCCAGAACCATAGAATCAATTGCTATGAGTACTCAACGAAACGAGAAAGTGCCACTCCATTTCACCTTTTCATCGTTTGTATGCTTGCATCGCGAACAAGACAAGGAAAATCACAGGTGTAACTGGTAAAATGCATACTTCCGCATCATTTTAAGTTGTAAATAATTAAATCAATAAAGGTACACGCGCACCTCCGCACTCGAGGGACGCGGATGAAGCCGCGCGCGTCGCGGAGACCAACGCGGACAGAGCGACGACGAGCAGTAACCGCATACTGAAAATGATATATTTGTATTTAAATGCTATAAACACGAGAGAAACAAAGGAACAACGACAAGCAAACAAGGCAAAATAGCGCGAGCGTTCCTCTCAGATGGCCAGACAGTGCATTTGCTTTGTTTGCACAGAGCCTGACCTCTTGTGCGATCGCGAAATCTTTGCCCGATCGATTGAACGACCGGCGCCTAATCCTGGAACATTTGGATAAGGCAAAAGTCATGATTCACGCGCGTATTTATCGAAAAGAAGAAGCGGAAATGAGGACACGCCGCACAAAAACAGGCGCGTCGAGAATTGCTTTCATTTGAAAAGAACAGGTTGGAATTAAGGACCAATTGATAGGCATTATTGCGAGGATCATAATAGGAGCATAATTGAAGAAAAACAAGCAAAATTGCAAAGAATAAATAATTTTTTTTAATATTTGTAAGACGGAGCCGGGAGACGCAGTCGGAAATTTTCATTTGGAAAATGAAGAATGGCTACCATGACTACACAACATTCCTCAATCGAACACTAAGTATTTTAAAAATTTAAATAAAAAAATCAATTTGAAAGTTCCATTCAAAAAAACATTACCGTCGAAATAAAATTGTCATAGACACTTCTATCACCATTTCACATGGGCTCGTTGGTCTCATCTCTTGTTTCTTCATAGTTCTGCATTTCCTATTTCCTAATATACATACCTACAGTACTCCCATCTTCATGCTATTTCGTGGAAAAGGTTAAGATGTTATGTAAGAAAATAATTTGAGATAGAGAGGAAAAAATCAAAATAAATTGTTATCTTATAATCTAAAAGACCCGTTCGATATGCGCTCAATAGAAGATCAGAAAGGCGCAGAATGGTGATTTTTCGATTACAATATTTCCCCATGTTCACTTAGATAATACTTTATCGCAATGCTTTCGAATCACTGTAGGGCAAAAGTGAGCGCGTGAAAGCGAAAGATCCAGAAACCTTGATAACTCGGTATCAAAATGGTATTTCGAAATTAGATTCGTGGACATTTGTAACTCTGATTCCAGAGATTCAGAAATCGGCGCACAGGACGGTCAACCCTACATAAAAGGGTTTTAATTGAGTGAGAGCGTGTAAAATAGAGAGGTAATAAGGAGCTGAGAAGTAAGCGCCTTTCGCTATTTGCACAGAGACGCGGAAACTTACAAAAGAGTTTGTTCGAGAAAATTGGTAAAACTCATCGACTGAGCCTTAGGAATAAACTGAAACCAGAAAATGTGAAAGAAAAAGCGCGAAAAGTGATTGATAATTACGCTTTGAAAAAAAGCACCGGCGGCAGGGGGGAAGTCGTGACGATTTCTCTTTCCAACTAATTTCAAACCTCCAGAAAGGGGCCAGGCGCGAGAGATTTTGAGCATGTGAGAGAGCCTTAATGTAGTTTCACGTTTGCTCACTGTTAACAGACTTCTTTGAGATTTGAGCGGACCACTTTCACGCCAAGATGAATTAACTGAAAATTCAATTACTTTTCTCTATTTTTTTTGCATTTTCCAAGTCTGATGGCATTAATTGGTCAATCATTTGCACGTTCTCTATCAGGTATCGATGGTGTCCGAATCCGCCTGGCTATTTCACGATTTCCAAAAAGTTTACACTATTCCTTTGGCTCTAATCCGCACATCTCAATATCCGTCTTCTCTATTGGACGCTGTGTAAGCTCTCTATCCCACCGCTCTAATCTCCCTTACAATTCTTCTGGCGCACCCCTCCCCCTTCTTCCCCCCCCTCTCAATCACTCTAACGATGCCACAGAGAAATTCACTTGTCGATAGCGTGTGAGTCATGCGCGCCCACAGTAAGCGCGTATCTGTTTGAATCACCAACACACGAGTGTTTACCCAATGTTTTTGTTTATTTGAGGTGTCTATCCTCGTTTCTTCTTTTCAGAGCCTATTTCGAGACATGTCCACTCCGTCCTGTTCGGTTTTCCTGCCGCGGCATTGCATGATACCCTATGAACAGGGCAAATACCTGTTATCAAGTACGATTTTCGCCGATTTTTCTATCAATTTGAATTTAAAACTTCAGGTAATGGACCATTCCTGGAGTTGTTCAACATGGAAAACTTCTACGAGTGCAAACAAGCCGTCCCTGAAAATATGCTGCTCAAAACGCGTGTTTTCCCGGCAAGTGTTTTAATTGCATTGTTTTTATGCGCGCACTAGTTAATCAACGTGCTTCAGAGAAGCCCAATACATCACATTCTACCGCTGAATGCCAACGGTAAGCATCATTTGTCTGTATTTACTAGATTCACACTGATATAGTAGAAACTGATCTGATCGAAAGGTGTAGATGAACCCTAGACGCCCTTCACTTTCCTTTTAGATACCATTTAAGGAATTTGTACATATAGGTATGGGGGAATGATTCTGTGTCCATGTGACCATACTAGTCGCTTCCTTCTCAACAACTGCTTGATATGGTGTCATTATAGGCGATATATTAGCCATAACTTCGGAAGCGAGAAATGATCGTCGCATTATAAGTGGCTGCATCCTCAAGCGAGATCGGATACTGCTGGGAGGTTAGTGATGATACACTAAAAATATCAAGACACAGAAAGTGAAAGTTCTCTTATTTCTAGCGACTTTCACTAACAAGTGGGTAGAGCCATGATAAGATCAGGGAGAGGTACAGTGCATGAGACAATGTTTGGCTGATCCAATAGTAAAAAGGAAAGCATCACAGTAGGATACCACCTCCAGATGCGGAGATACAGATCGCGGACTTTCTAGCACGTACCTAGCAAGTGACGTAAGCTCTCTTATATTCAATAACGTACGCTAACGACTGTTTTGTGCCGTCTGGTTCAAAAACAAATTGCAGGGTATGCACAGGCGGACAGCATTCATCAGCTCTACGACTACAAAGCAGACGAGTTGCCGGAAACGATGGCAGAAGTGATCAAGGACAAGAACGAGGTAAACCTGAATTACTGATGACAACGTTTTTCTCCGAATGATGTTCTGTTCCATGATAAGATTTCATAGAGGTTGATCGAGAGCAACAATTCCGAGGGCTCGTACTGTAATTCTTTTTTTTATAGTCACCACCCCTAATTTTGACTCCCAATGGGCCCTCCATCTGTTCGAATACGAATTGTGTTTGGGCACCGAACATTGATCCCAGACCATGACATTATGAAGTATTATGAACTTTGAAGGAACCAAAAGTACAATTCAGATTCTTCTCCTCACCAGCACCACCGTCCTTCACTACCGATACATCTTTCACGACGACTACAGCTTCTCGCTCGATTGCCTCCGCGACTTTGAACTCACGTACGTTATTTTGCTGTTATTATTTGTATATTTTGCACTCATTCTAAATGCGTAGAACGTTGTAAGAATGTCACAGAGCACAGCGTGTCAGACTGGTGAGAATGCCCCATTAGCATGGCTCTGAAATTTGTGAAACTAATCCCAGACGACGAGTCATTTCCGGTGTGGGGACCGGTCGAAATGAGTGTGATACTCGCAGAAATAAATTCATAATATGTAAATGAGGTCAAAATTTAAAAATCTAAACTGGTCAAGTTGTTGGAACATGCATTGGGGATGTTATGTAATTTTGTCATCTCACTATCTTTCATCTCCATGGAGGAGATAGCTTTTGAAATGTTCGAAAGCTATCTCCTCCTCGACGAGAAAAGCTACAATCATGCCGATTTTTTGTAACATCCCCAATACACATTCTAAAAACTTGACCAGTTCTGATTTTCCGATTTTGGCCTTGTTCGTCGACTATAATTATTTTAATGCCAAAATTTGCATAAATTATTTTATAATTGATTAATTAAGTCATAATCGAAAAATCAGAACTGGTCAAGTTTTTAGAACGTGTCTTGGGGATGTTACAAAAAATCGGCATGGTTGTGGCTTTTCTCGTCGAGGAGGAGATAGTTTTTGAAATCTTCAAAAGATATCTCCTCCATGGAGATGAAAGTTAGTGAGATAGCAAATTTAAATAACTTCCCCAATGCATGTTCCAACAACTTGACCAGTTTAGATTTTTCAATTTTGACCTCATTTACATATTATGAATTTATTTCTGCGAAAATCGCTCTCATGTCGACCGGTCCCCACACCAGAAATGACTCGTCTTCTGGGATTAGTTTCACAAATTTCAGCGCCATGCTAATGGGGCATTCTCGCCAATCTGACACGCTGTGCAGAGGGCATGTAAGTATTGGCGATATTGGCACCGTTCGGCGCGCCTTGCACCACAAGTGCCACTAACTGTCATAACCACGTCGAAACATAGATTATGGCACTCCTAAGAGATATCAACAGAGCATGCCACTGAAAGGGTTCGGTTGTATGACAGAAGGCGTATAAGAAAGCTTATATTTACATTTTAAAAAATACAGGATTTATGATTAGACAGTGATAGATATAAACTGCGGAAGTTCATTGGTGTATGAAACAAATACAAAATATTACAGATTAGTGTTTTACAGGTCGATCTTACCCCCGAAGATGTGCACATTCGACACATTTTCGCCTCTTTTCATCGCACCGTCCGCCGATCTCGAGTTTATAGTGCTCAATATGGATCGCGCAAGTGTCGGAGCGAGTGGCAGTCCCGACATTTGTCTCGTCCTGGCTCGATGGAGCAAGAAGCGATGGATCTGTCGCGAGTTCAGAGTGAGTGCATAGAGCGTCAAGTCTTTTACTTTCCTTCTTATGGAGATGTTGTCTCCTACTGAAAGGACGATTTTATCGAGAAATAGGTAAAGATGATCTCTGTCAGCTCTCTCAGCAGAAGATAACATCTCGAGATTAAGGGAAGCTGGAGACATCTTAGGGGTCAGATCAGATCAGAATTGGAGTAAATATAAAACAAGACGCGTTTAGCAGTGATATGTGATGGCTAGGTGGTATGCTGATAAGCAGGCAACATGTTTTTGAAGCATTCGGAAGAATGGGCTAGGAGCGTGAAAGAGATGAGGCCACTTTTATGCTTACTTCTCTGGAGGGCTTCTAGGGATGTGGAATAATGTTAAAAATCTAGAATGACGGAGTGGAATCACTTGCAATGTCATATTTTCTAAATAAACTAATAATAATATGCCTCTAGGGGAGCAAAAGAAGCATGTCAGTGATGGCCATGATGTCCTCTTATTGTTAGCACACACATGGAAATGCTTAGGGATATATTGGTAAATTAATTGAATTGTATTCCCATATTTAATATATCCATGTCAGGATAATGATTCGGCGGTTCGGTGCAAGATCATTCGCCGACTGGATTTGGCGATCATAAGTGGCAACAACTTTGTTACTCTCATATCTACAAGGTTATACACGCTGTATTCATCAAATTTTTGTTCGGAATGACTATTATGAATCATTAACAGTGAATCCAATATTTTGCCCATCTTCCTATGGCATTTTTTACTGTACTCTTATTTAACAAGTTTCCTGAATATAGATAGCGGTTGTTAGACAGGTAAATTAGTGCAATCGAATGATTATTTTCTTCACAGCGCTTCGCAACACGGGTCGAAGCTGAAGGAAATGTAAGTTTTTCTTTCACTTGAACAAAATTTCATAGCAATATAGTGCCCGTACACGGACTCGCCACACAGAGCGCGAACTCTTAGATGTCGACATCTAGAGGCTCTAAGGCTTTTAAATTCAAGAGAATTCACCCTCTACCTAGACCCCCCTCAAACTTCATGAACTCTCTTGTGAGAGAGGGATTTTCTAGGTGTAGCATCGAAGAGAGTTGTGCTCTGTGCAGTTACCGTGAAATAGAACTGCTTGTTATGAGCCTTAGAATTTCCACATACATTCTTATTGTAAGGCACATCTATTTATGCACATTGGCAACAAACAAATATAGTTATACGTTAAATAAAGAAAAAAATACAGTTCAATTATTTGAGCGAGCGCTTTCACGCCGCCCACTTCACACCTCGGGAACTTCTGATTTGGAGTTGTCGACAGAAAGTTGCGACAGCTTTCATTGTCTCAGATGATGTTAGTTTTCGATTTTAAATCAAATATTTGAACCGCCTTTTTCAATGCTTGTTGACGATGTAAGTAGTCTACCCTCAAAACGGAAGGGCTTGCACTGCGTCCGGCGACTTTCAGGGAAAAGTCCGGGTAGGCTGCACCCAGAATAAATATACTTACTATTGAATATATTCTATACTGAGATATGACACCGAGTATACGCTCGTTTTTTTCATTATCTCGTTTTCGCACGCTCTCTCGACGCGCGAATGTACTCAATATTGAGTATATCATATACTCGGTGTCTCATCTTAGTATATTCATTCTCTGTGTGTGTTCGCTGAGACGATTTACCATTTTCCTTCTATTTGACCTGGGAACAAAACTAGGTGCAATTTCTTCCCGTTTGTAGATACGTTATCTTCCCGATCAACCTTACTTGCAGGGCGTGTCAATGTGGAAAGTCGATGGAGAAAAACAGACGCTCGAGATGCTCTCAATCGCTGGTGAGTGCACAGAGAGAAAACATACTAGGAATACGACATCAAGTTGGCACGCCTACTAATATATAAGTAGGGCCTACTAATCGCCTACTTATATATTAGTAGACCCTACTTATATATTAGTAGGCGTGCCAACTTGATGTCGTATTCCTAGTATTTTTTTCTCTGTGTGTGTGAGGACGACTATCCGATTTATCAACTGAGTAAAATGAACGATCAATCCATGTTTCGATAGAACTCACCTACTATTGGACACAAAACATATCTCACGCTATCACTCTGTAACTTAAAATCGCTCATTTTAGATTACGACGAGAGAGCTTCGAGAGAGAAGATCAAGGAGTTTGATCGGCCCAATCTGGAGAAGGACTCAGCCGGAGAGCTGATGAGGAAGGGCGCGGAGATGATGCTCAATCATATATCGAAGAAGAACAAGGACCGCGTAGCCACCGCTGCTATAATGTTCCGACGGACGGTAGGTCCCTCCATTGCTTGTGGAATGATGGGCCGATTCCTCATCGTAAAAAGATGGGAATGATAAATTATCTTTGTTATCCTTAAAGATGAGAAAGTTTTTGGTCGACTGCCAACGCAGTGCTGCTCTCACCAGATCACATTGCAACGCATCCGAAAATCTACTGTAATCGATAAATCGATATTTGTTGCTCAAATTGCTACAAAAGAGCCAAAAATCGAAAGGCAACGCGTGTGCGAACACGTGAGAATACGTAATTGAGTGTAAAATGAAGTTGAAAACAGAATATAAATGGGGACAATATCGGTTTTCATCAAAGGGAGGACTACTTTAAAGTAAACAAGTTATATGGGATTCGTTACAGAAAAATGCGCAAAGCTGTGGCGGACTAGTCGTCGCCTACGAGTCGGGCAAGTTAGACGTGAGCGGAACATCTGGATACTTTTCATGCGCCGTATATGTTTGCAGCGAAACATTATGCAAACTTTGCGGGATTTTATTATGTGTTCTATGTGATGAACTAACAATATAATAAGACAGCACTCGATATTACCTAATACACTGATTCGATTCAGGCACTGGATAAAAACGAGTATCTTTTTCCTACCTTCATATTCCGCTCGGCAATTGATCGACATCCGAAATTTGAGGTAATTGATTTGGACGCACAACAATTACAATGGGAACAGTGTGTTCTATTGACCATGATCATTAGATTATCTTGGTCCTGTTGCTTCAAATTTGAAAAGCCTTCCTGATGCTAACCTCCTAATGCCCTTCCTGTATCTCGTATGTAATTTGGGAAAGTGTATTGTTTTCGGTCCGGTGACTGTTGCCAATTCATCGGCCGGAAATCGTGCGAGCCTACGCCTATGCTTATGAATCTGGTAGATTCAGTGAATGCGCCGACCTTTACAACTGTTTGTGCACCACTATCTTAGTTGCGCACTTTTACAATTAACTTGAAGCCCAGACCCTTGCATCAGGCTCAGTTTCCTCAATGTTCGAATAAAGTTGTTCGAATAACGACTGCAAGGTCCGGGATTACAATGACCCAAACGATAGGGAATGCCCTGCCCTACCATATCGTAAAAGAGGTGAAGAAGAAAAATGCAGTGGGTGGGGCTTCCGGCTATCTGTAAAAGTACCCTGATTTGCAGAGCAGCTGCCCGATGTGGGAAACCGACGATGAGACACCAGCCTTTCCCTTCTCCATGCTCATCGGCATCTCAGACGGAAAGCCCGCGGCGCTCAATAAGGACATGGAGGATATTTTCACCAAGACTGACGACAAGGGTGGTAAGAACGTCAGCGGTCAATAAAATATAAATCACATTTGAACGCTTCTTATTCTTCGCCATTCTCATCGAATACATCGATTTAACTGTCTCTAGTAGAGTTTGAAATTCGGGTAAATAACTCGATTAGCTCTCCTCATTTTGCACACTCTCTCACCTATAGACCGGCGTAGAGAGTGTGCGAAATGAAGAGAGCTAATTCAATTATTTACCCGAATTTCAAACTCTAGTCTCTAGTGAGCGGCAGACAGTTAATTAGCCATAAATGTTTAGCTAGTTTACAAGAACTCCAGTAATCGCTTTAAGTGGTCTACCATCGAGTTGCTTCCACAATTACAACTTCGGGCTCAGTCGTCGCTGTTTACTACAATACTGAAGCGATCGGCATATACCTGTTCGACCTCTCCTTCGAGGTTTTATATAAATGCACAAACCCTTGTCCTCCAAGACCAATAAAATTTTCCGTATAGGAAAGATACTCGCCGAGGTCTAACCAATTACGATACTTCCGATAGGTGAATGAAAACGCATTAAATGGTCGGACAAAGAGCAGTTTCTAGAAGTTTCATCAATCCAGAGAGTTATAAAATTTTAATAGTCCATTTTTTTAATTTCTGTCACTAAATTTTTCGCATCTACAATAAACTTGCTGAGCTAAACACTAATCATTATGGCAATCACTGAACTAACTATCATATTTTAAGGGACCGAACAGGCTGGCCCGTACATTCAACGGCGACATTGTCAACTGCTTGGTTGCTGAGAACATAATCGCAGTAGTGATGAAATCGAGACTGGTAAGGATAATATTTGCTTTGAAATCCGGGCAGTGTTCTCGTTATGTCTCGCCACACGCATTCACATACAAGAGAGAACGCGCAGCAATTTTTTAAATGTCTAGTGTTAGTATGCATTATTATGTTTGTGATCATATTAGTGAATTAGGGGTAGTGAAAATTTTTCCCTCTCTCTCCCTTCCCCTGGGAAGGTGACCCTTTGCGAGCTCTCTCTCGCTGTTTACTTCTATTTATTTGCACGTACTCTTTCCCCTTGTCATCTTTGATCTTGATTTCTTTCGTACCTTATGGTACCCTCTGTCCCTAAGCGGCCGCTCATGTCGTCACCTGAGGGTTCGTCTTCTGGGGCCAAAAAGGAGGCAGCCACCATTCAAAACATGGTGATTACTGCCTTCGAATTGGCAATGGAAGACGCGCCCAAAGGAGTCGATGTGGGCAAGTGGAAGGCAATCACTGATCTTGTGCATAGTATGGCCAAGTCCATCGAGCTTCTCAGCAACAATGCCAAATCGGTTGATGACTCTACCATGCCGTCCCTCTCTCTCCCCAATTCCTCCTCCTCTCATCCTCCTCCCTCTCACTCTCTCTCCTCTGTCTCCACTCTCCCCTCTTCCCACACTCTCTCGTCCCATTCCCCTCCCTCCTCTTCCGTTCCTTCCCCTGATGACTCAATGGAGGCTTTTTTGCGTGCAAAGTCTCTCGTAGTAGTCGGTCTTCCTGAGCCAGACGCCAGTCTGGATCTGGATGATCGATGCGAGGCCGACAGGAAGGGCATTGCCCGACTCCTCGGTTACCTCGAGGTCGAGACTATGCCGGTCCAAGTCTACCGTATGGGTAAGAAGGGGGATCATCCTCGTCTCGTGAAACTTGTTATGCCTTCTCGCTCATTCGTCCTCATTGCTCTCAAAAACGCCACTAGACTCCGTCAGTCGACCGAGTTCACCGGCGTGTACATTCAAATCAATGAGTAAGGATGAGCTGAAAAGACATTCGGAGATGAGGAAGACGATAAAGGATATGCGAGAGAAAGACCCCGACTGCCCATTCGTCGTCTACCGTGACCAAATCTGGCACAAAGACGACATCAAGTCGAAGGTCCGCTCTCGTGTTCCGGTGTCGGGAAACTAATACCCGCTAGAGTTATCGATTCAACCATAAGTCCATTGCTTCTCTTGTCCTCTGCCCCATCAATCTCTTGTCTACTTTTCAACGCTCGCTCGATTTGCAACAAATTGCCCGATCTCCATTCCATTCTATCGATTGATCGACCCGGTGTCATACTCATAACTGAATCTTGGCTTACTTCTCGTATTCTTGATTCTGAAATCATCCTCTCATATCCTTATCATCTCTTCCGTGCTGATCGTTCCAGACGAGGCGGGGGTGTATGTGTTCTCATCAGAGATCACATTCCCTGTTCCCGTGTTAGATTGCCTACCCCAGTCTCGTCTGACGTTATCTGCATCGATCTGTTCCCCCCTCTTGGACTCTCTGCCATACGGTTTCTCCTTGTTTATCGTCCTCCGAACACAACTACCAAGGATAATAATGAGTCATTTGATCTCCTTTCCACACTTTCCTCATGCGAAAAATCGATTGTTCTCACCGGTGACCTCAACTTAAATATCGATTGGTCAAATCATCAATCATCCCGAGGTCATGCGCTCTCTCTTATTGATTACTCTCAATCCCTTGACCTCATCCAATTTGTTAAAGCACCCACTCTCGGTTCGAATATACTGGATATAGTTCTTGCACCACTAGGAATCGTGAATGATTGCACTGTCCAAGCCCCTTTCAAAAATGCCGACCACAACTCCGTCTTCTTCAGTATCTCGTGGCCTTTGATCTCACCCATTTCCATTCCTGCCTTCGATTTCCGTAAAACTGATTTTCCCTCATTGAACATCGCTCTTGCAAATACGGATTGGTCTTTGATCTTTCATGAATTCACCGATGCCTCTCAATTGTACTCCCTATTTATCGATTACCTATCTTCCCTGTTCATCTCCCACGATCCCGTTAAGAAAAACATTGTCCCCTTTGAAAACTACCCCCCTCACATCCGTTCACTTCTTGCCCACAAACGCCGACTCTTTGACAAACTGTCACTTTTACCTGTCCGTTCTCAGTTTCTCACTGTATCTGCCAAATTAGACTCCGAAATTAGAAAGTTCATCAGGCACAAGGAAAATAAGTTACTTTCCAATAACCACAGTAGGTCGTACTATAGATATATTTCCACCCGTTTCAAAACAGGTTCTTCCATTTCCCCCTCACTCATGGACTCAAACGGATCTCTTCTCACTACCGACATCGACAAAGCAGAGGCGTTTGCATCATATTTTCATTCCGTGTTCATTGCTGATGACGGTATTCTCCCTACGTGTAATCGATTTGTCGCTCAATCAATACCGGTATCTGTCATTCTTCCTTCCGATGTGTCCTATCATCTGAAACGTGTCTCTGATTCTTGTTCTCTCCCCTCCGATGGAATTCCATCAATCATTTTCAAAAACTGTTTTCTCTCTCTTTCTGAACCATTAGCCCACGTTGTGAATTTCAGTCTCATGCTCGGCCAAGTCCCCTCTCTCTGGAAATCCTCTCTTGTTGTCCCAATTCCAAAGATTCCCTCGCCCTCCTCAGTGTCTGATTACCGTCCTATCTCTCTCACACCCATTCCTAGTAAAGTCATGGAACGTATTCTAAAACCAAAGATTGTCCGTTGGTGTACGATTCACACTATTATTCCTAGTGAACAACACGGTTTTGTTAGAGGCAAGTCCACAGTTTCACAGCTCCTTGATTGCACCCAGAAATGGCGTCAATCAATGGATGGCGATGATTCAGTGGATGTTGTTTATGTTGATCTAGCCAAGGCATTTGACACAGTCTCACATTCTAAGTTACTTCATAAACTCCATTGTTTAGGGATTCGTGGTTGTTTATTCAATTGGCTAACTGATTATTTGTCTGATCGTCGTTTACAGGTCAGAGTTTGCTCTTCACTGTCTTCAGTGAAAAGTGTTCTGAGTGGCGTGCCGCAGGGCACCGTTCTGGGACCTCTTCTCTTTTTGATCTACCTTTTCGATCTCCCACAAGCTCTCTCTCCATACCCTTTAGTAAATTTCCGTCTTTTCGCCGATGATATCAAGCTTTTCGTCACGCATTCAAAAAATAACTCTCATTCCACTTCTCAACTTCAGCTCGGGTTACAGGGCATCTTAGATTACTGTCAAACATGGCAGTTATTGGTCGCAAAAAACAAATGCACCGTTCTATATTTAGGCAAATTCAACCCCTTCCAACAATATTCTCTTGACACGTTTCTTCTGCTCATTCCTAGTTCTGACCCCGCTTCCCCTCCCGAGGCAATCCGTGATTTAGGAGTTTACATGGACCCATTTCTGACTTTCCAACCACATATTGATATTGTTTGTCAGAAAGCAAACAAGCTTATCTACTTATTATTCCGATCCGTTTCATGTACTTCTGTAGACCCATATATTCGTGCTTACCGTTCATTTATTGTCCCAATCATCGAGTATGCTTCCCCTGTTTGGTCTCCCTCTGGAAAAGGTCGAATAAGACAGTTAGAAAGACCCCAGCACCTTTTCACTAGATTATTGCATTACCGTACCTCTCCATTTATCACTTTCCCGCCCTCTTACGAAATACGATCAGCTAATTTTTGTTTGAATTCGTTGTATACAAGACGTTTGGTAGCCGATTTTGTATTTGCATTAAAAATTGTTCGTTTTCTCGTAGATCTTCCCATGTCAGAGTATTTTGTTCTCCGAAACCATTCAACACGTCATAATGCATTTTCAATTCATATCCCGCTTGCTAGAAGAGAAAATCTTCGCACTTCTTTTGCCCATCGTGCCTCTCGTTTTCTTTCCAAATTACATCGTATTTGTAACCCACTCCTATCCATTCCATCGATTAAATTCCACTTACTTCGAAGTCCCCAGTTATTCAAAGTTCTACAAGTTGAAATACCCAATCTCTAGTCATCGATTCACGGTTGCTCCACTTGATCCATCAGACATATATGGATCCGAACGGCTCCCTCCCCGTTCTGAGGCTTCGTCCACCTCATCCCAATAAGCGGCCAAGTGTGTCTCCCTGTCTAGCCTGATCCCTTCCCTCACCTTCCTCATCCTTATTCGTTCATATTTATATATTTCTTTCTTTCATAGTTTCTTTAATTGCCGTCACACCCTTCGCGGGTGTATCAAATAAATAAATAAGAAAAGCGTTCTTATTTATTTGCATCTTCTTGTCCGAAGAAGTTCGAAACGTATTTATTAGAAAGCACCAACTTTTCAGAGCATTATGAGCCTCACTAACATTACTGAAGGAGAGATTACGTACACACCAGTTGAATTCGATCTTGGAAGTGAGTATGCCGATATTGTTCGATCTAAAGAGGATATCTTAATTTATTATACATTCTTTGCAGTCCTCGAAATGGAAAAGGAAGAGCGGATAACAGTAATGCATGCCCAACTTATGAATGGGAAGGATATGGTTAGTACAACTTTGTTAGATCTTCTTTTGACAAGAACAAAATGTGGATTGTGTTGTTTATTTACGAGATTACTTATAGCAATTGTTGGCGTTTGGCACGTCAAGAGGCAGACTGTTGTATCATTTTATACACGGAACCAATCAAACGGAAGTCAAGGTAAATCTAACTATTCTGTTATTAATGCGCATCACCCAGTTCTCGGGTTGAGGTGAACACAGCTTCTCTCTCGCACTCTTACAATCAGATACCACGCGGGTCAGTAACGAAACATAAAGAGTAATGCGGAAGTAGTATGAGTCACTATTTGGTGATAAAAGGTGGTGTCAAGTAGATAAATTTGAAAAATAGGTTGCTCGCGTTTGGCGCTGTGCCAAACTGACCCTCACGAGCACACGGGTTCCTTAACGACTTACGAAATCTCAATTGTAAAAAGTGGAACAATGAAAAAAGTCGTCAAGATGGATTCAATAATGAGGGCGAGTGATAAGGATAAATGAAGGGGAGGGGAACTTCCGGATCCTCCATCTTTGCAGGAGCACGTCCCAGTCTTTGCGGAAGAGGAATCCATCGTCGGAATCAAACAGGACACTGACGGCGACACGTGTACCATTCTCGGCAGCAAGGGAGGACTGGCACAGATTCCCATCGAATACTTCACCGGTATTATACTACTTTACGAACGTGGAAGCGTACAAAATGCCTGCTAAACATAGGAATACATTTTTTTCCTTAAAACCATCCCGAGGCATGTATCAATTGCTGGGAAGATACTACTTTGATAGCGCACATTTTATAATTTCAGGAGACCCAAAAGACATGTCCGCTTGGACAAGAATGACTACTCTCGAGCACTGTGGCCGTCCATTTATCGGATTTCTAAAAGTCCGAGCGAAACGGAATGAAGACTTCTTGGATTTGGCCATGTCCAAGAGCGAGGTTCCGTTTTTTTTTAGTTCATGTGTTTACCAAAACGAGGGAAAGCACACAACAGTGACCTTAGTTGTTGTTATTTTTGGTATAAATTTAAAACCGTAATAGTGAATGGGGATAATGAGCTTATTGATAAGAGGTGTTTCGGGTGCTTGCCATGCCATTAATAGACTATATTCACCAATGCCGTATACGCTTACTCTCTTTCAGAAAAACCTGCACCTTCACTACGTCTTTCACACTGAGAGCGTCCTCGACATTAATTTGGAGCATGTAAGATATCAATATCGAACGAAACAATACTCTGCATACATCGCGCCATGGCGAAAAATTGTGAAACGAAGGATTTCAAGAAGGAACAACACCGCAGCTTGGTGCTTTTAATGCACGATGGTGTACCGTAACTAGCTCTCTACTACTCGGACTTTTCAACGCACGATGTGCGCGGGATGGGTGTATGGTTCGACGCGCGATACGCCGAACCATACACCCATCCGTCGCGCGTCTTGTGAAATCGGGCGCACATCGCGCGTTCTGTTGAAAGGTCCCGAACGGAAAAGCCTGAAAAGTCGCGCAGCTTGCAGAATCCGGCGCGCAGCTTGTGAAATCGGGCGCACATCGTGCGTTGAAAAGTCCGAGTATTACAAGATTCTTTAGCAAATGCATCAAAATAAGTTTTACAACGTTTAAACAAAAATAATTAAAAACCGGTTGCAGTACGCCGACTCGCCCGTCTTCGCAAGGTTTGTCGAGGAACGGAGAGATCGTCACATCCGGCTGTTCATGAACATTCCTAGTCGACTTGGAGATAAACAACCGGTAAACTAATTACGCGTTTCGTATATTAAAGCACATTAGACCAAATTTATACCTCAAATTACGGTTGGTATGCCGAGAGCTGATATTGAATTGGCGTCGACCCCCCTGCATTGGTTTATCCCCGTGAATTGTCGCCAATTTGCGTGAAACTGGCTCGTAATTTCGCACACCTTACGCGCGCGAGAGAAAAAATGTATTTAGAAAAATCGTGTTCGCTAGGTGACGGGGTCTCCAACGTCTTTTTCTTGGATAACTATTTTCCAACCTCCTCAATGATGAGATGAAAAAACGATTCTCCGAAAAATAAAACATTTGATTTGTTCTTCTGGCAAATTGGCGCTCCGCGTAAACAAAAATTCAAAAGCTGGTGAAGAAAAACTAAAATACCTTTTCACTGGAACTTTTTTTGTTATATTTAATTATCTTGTTTGGAGATATGAGAGAGGTATTTAAGTTTCTATTCGCTGTCGACGGCACTCTGAAATCGCCCAGTACGATTCTCCAACTTCTCCCGCCGTCGACACTAGCATCTAATGGACCCAACGGCGCAGCGAAGGTTTGCAATTTTCCGTGTTTATGCGTACTTTTTTTCAAAGAAAACATGAACCAAATCAGTATATATATTTACCGCTAATTGTGAGTGTGTGAAGAATCATTCCTCGTCCGACTGTGTTGCTCGACAACCTGTAATGACGATAATTTATTTGCTTTTTCAATGAAAAAATTGCAGATGAAATCGAAACCGCATCAAGTACACGTGATACCCTGTAGTAAGTCGTTGTTTATTGTCGTTATTGACAATTTAAAAAAAACAACAAAATTCAGATGCTTCTGGAACGAAAGTTATTGCAAACGTCATCTCCACAAGAGGAGAGGTTTTTAACTGGTACGACCTTAACAAACGAGGTAAGTCGAGTTAAAAAATTCTTTCTGCAAAGTAAAAATCACGACGCGGCTCCATTAAAGGTGCGCTGAAAAAATTGTCGAATCACGGAGCGAGCGCAAATCGAAAAGATGCACTACCGGTGCGGAACACTTTCTGTAACACTTTTATTAGCTTAAAGTAAAACGAAGTGTGCCTATTTCGCACTTGTGAACCATATATAATATATTGAATTTCACTTAAAGTTGAACTTGAACTTTAAAGCGTATGCATAGCGTATAGGTGCTCTCAATGTAGATCACCTGTTCGGATGTATCGATTGATGCAACTGCGGACCAGGCTCACCTCGTTTTTGGATCCGAATCAGGAGAGGTTGTCCTGCTGCCATGGCGTACGTTTTTTTTACATACCCTTATTTCATCTCATTTTTCCAGCTCTAGATACAACTTGCGCCGAAAATGCAATGATTTGCAAAAAGGAGACCAGGATTCGCAGTGTACGTTTAAAAAACATTTTATCTGAAACTGAGCAATCGTTTTTTCACGAGTAAAAGAGATCCGGATGAAAGGAAATTTTTTGACTATGATGAATATTTGTTTTTATTTTTATTAAAGTAAAATCTTGTCAGGTGCGTTTCTTCAACTATTCTCACTCGGAATTGACTCACTTGCTGTTGGCTGTTGCCACCAAGGAAGAACTCGAGTGAGTATAATACAGAAAAATACTTGGAAACGAAATATAATAATATAGTATTTCAAAACAAAATTTTCAAATGCTTTTCAAAACGACATTGATCAGTCAAATTTGGCAAGTATTAACTATTTGTGTTGATCGATGCATTCTTGATGTTGAAATTATTATCCACTAATATTTTTCAGAGTGTACAAATTCGATTTGTCGACTAGAAACGCCGAGATCGTGCACTCGCTTCCTCTCACTATGGAGCCCAGTGTCAATAATGTGAGGCTTTACTAATTAAGTTAAAAAACCGACCTTGCAAATCTTCAAAATAAATAATAACAACAGTTGTAAATACGCTTCTCCCAAATATAAAATCAATATTGTGACGGCGCTATCTTAAGCTATTTTTTATTTAAAAAACATTGAAATTCTCAGATTGTCACTATCGGCGACGGGGAGGCGATCCACGACATCTGGATGATTGCTGACGACCATGTATCGCTGTGCGTCGGAAGGACACTCAAATTTAGGAGCAAAATCGTGGTGAGCATTAAAACTGGAAATGTAACAACTAGTTCCTTCCGATCGCTCATTACTTTCCAAAATGCAGTACTTTCTTTCATTCAAAAAAATCTCACTTGAGCAAACAACGCAATCTGTCAAATTTCTAACTGCACTTTTCACGACATATATGTTTTATACATTTTAAACTTACTTTCCTCTCCACGTACAGACACTGCCCACTGACGACTGGACAGGGAGCATCCGAGGGCCAACGTCTTCAATCTCCACGATTGGACAGGGTGAGCGCTTAAGGAACTCCAGATATGAGATCATTGCAATGATTAAAATTAATTATTGCAAATTAAAATTAATCATTGCATCCTCAGGTCCCGATGCCATCGATCTAGTTTTTGCCGCTAAAAGCAAAGGGCGAGTCGGCGTTCTCGCAGCAATGCACGTGAGTTTATCATTCCTACAGAGGTAGCATACCTAAATGATAGGTTAGGTGATTACGATGTCAAAGTTATTCTAGTCTTTCATCCTGAAAATATGCCCATGAATATTACTACTTCCAATAGATGGATGGATTCCCCGCCGACGGTATCAGCTTTAGCAGATGGACGTCCGAAAGCGCCGCAACTGTTGTTGGTAAGTTTTGTCTCGTATCAATCGTACACGAAACAATGGTCAAATATACAATAAACTTTAGTAGAAGGATGGGTAATTCACAGGAGAAAGTCGTGTTGTACAGCACTCCTTTGGAAGAAAAACGGCGGAAGAGAAGATATAGCAATCAGGGTCGTTGCGTGCTTATGAGGATCAATTTTGTAGAAACCTTTTTTGAGAGATCACGAAAAATGAGACCTGGGGGCTGTATAATCTGTTAGAAGTTGGCCATTTTTTCTTTTTTTCTTTTTTCGTATTTTTTGATTTAATCTTAATTTCTTTGCATTAGTTCAATAAACCACGATGGAAAAGTAAGAATGTCAAAGAAATAAACATACAATATAATGTTAGCGGCTAGAAAATCCGTGTTGAAGATGGCTGAAAACTAGAAGTTGGCCAACTTTTAATTAGAAGTTGGCCATCTTCTGTTTCGTGGGCAGACAGTGACGAGAGAGCACGTAAACAAGTGAGAGCGCAGAGTTTCGCAAAAAAAGTAAACAGCACATGCATACTTTTCCCTCTCCTCGATCCCCGTGCTCTCTCGTCACTGTCTAGCCCGCGAAAACAGAAGATGGCCAACTTCTAGTTTTCGGCCATCTTTAACACGAATTTGCTAGTCGCTTACATTATATTTTATGTTGATTTCGTTGGCATACTTACTTTTTCATCGTGCTTTATCGAGCTAATGCAAAGGAATTAAGATTAATTCAAAAACTGACGAAAAAGAATAACGAAAAGATGGCCAACTTTTTGACAGATTATACAGCCCCCTGGTCGTTGCGTGAGAACAAGTTTCACAGGTCTTCACGCAGAGTTGATCAACTACGAGTTCACCACCAACCAAACACATATCATGACGTAAGCAAACGCGAATCCTTCATTAAATCATCCATAGCATTAAGTATTCGCCTATTCACACTCAAGAAGAACAGTGGATCTTTGTGCGTTTTCGTCGGTCGTTTAGTTTTGGACGAAACAGGATTGCGAATTGAGAGGGTAAAGCTATCACCTACTTCGCTCCTGAAGCCATATTTTCATAATTCATCTATTACAGTACCTGTAAATCGCCCCCTTTTAATGCGATCGCCTCGAGTCGCGGCGATATGAGACGAGTCGCCTCGGATCGCCCCATGTCGCCTCGGCTTACTGTCGTTTAATTTTTTACTATATCGAAATTCTGGCTTCACAATCGTGTTCTCCGTGAAATTCTCTATCGGATAGAATATTTAAAATAAATAAATATAAAAATAAATATTATTAGTGGAAAGTTGACATTCTGCACTACCGTACTTTATTTGAAATGATAGTTTTCGCGGGAAAAACTTGGCAAGTAGCCAAATCGCCGTTTCCTTCACATTGCTCCAATTTTCGATAGTTTACATGTTTATTGTTGATGTTTACTTGTAATTTTGTGTTCATATCGGCCCCGGAGCTTCCTGCAGCACCAGACGATGAGGGATCACCGGCGACGGTCCGCCAAATCGTCAGTTTAGTGCTTTTCCCCTGCTTTTTGCTTTATTTTGATCGGAGTGATGCTTGTGAAGAATTTTGTAGCCCTTCCTGGTCGTCTTCTCCCGTCCCGTCTTCTTTTCGAGCCGCACGCGCTGCAAGTCCTCCACTTCCGTCAGGTATGGTTTCTTGGAACTTTTATGAAAAGTATAAAAACCTTAGTAACGTTGGTCAGTGCTAGACAATATCCGCAAGCAGGATATGGCTGAAACGCTTACTTTAAGCTTGCGCAAAGGCAAAATAACGTTTAAATATTGATCTTACGTACTCCTGCCGCAAGCACGAGGTCAAATTAGTGCTCGTGTTTCGGTGTAAACGTGTATTTTATTAGAGATTATTTTGAAACAGTATTTTAACGTAATAATCATTATCTTCCCCCTTTTGCTTGTGGTAAAGGCCGATCGAAAGTAGGTAGACCCTTTCTTTATTAAAAAAAATGTGTCGTTTAGTAATAACTCCAATGTTGATTTGCAACGAACATTATGGATACATTAGTGGTCTGGGCTAGTGGTCTAGCCTGGAAAGGACTGATTATCAAAATATTAGGCACTCGAGAAACAGGAAATTAATCGATATTTCTATATCAGAATAAAATTAGCTTTCCACGTTATTCGATCCACACCATTGATTGTTTTCTCAGTTCAGGATCGGTCTTCACCTTCCCTTCTGCCACTTCGTCCAGTGTTTTTTTTAAATAGAAAACAAGCAAGCAAACAAGAGCACAAGAAATATATTTATTTACATTGTTCACGTTGTTTAAGCAAAGAAATAGAAACGTTTATTTCGTACCCAAAATTTGCAATTCTTTATTTTGTCATACCCTTTGCGAGTCTAACATCCTTTAATGTACAATAATGTCATTATCATAAATAATTTATGCGAATAATAAATAGTTGCTGAATTATTACAACTTGCCCCGAAACGGCACAAAAAATAATCAAGAGCAATGAGTGAATGAACGTTCCTCCCTCCACTCTAGTTCGCAACATAGTCCTCTATTCTTACCCAATTTCCCCATATTCTCTACCCTCTATCACATGTCTCTTGATCGCTCCTGCTTCTTCTTCACATCTCAGGTGAAACGAAGAAGGAAGACGCCGACGAGAATGGTACAACGGCCGCCGTGGTCTGAAATTTACCACAAGCAAAAGGGGGAAGGTAATGATTATTACGTTAAAATACTGTTTCAAAATAATCTCTAATAAAATACACGTTTACACCGAAACACGAGCACTAATTTGACCTCGTGCTTGCGGCAGGAGTACGTAAGATCAATATTTAAACGTTATTTTGCCTTTGCGCAAGCTTAAAGTAAGTGTTTCAGCCATATCCTGCTTGCGGATTTTGTCTAGCACTGACCAACGTTACTAAGGTTTTTATACTTTTCGTAAACGTTCCAAGAAGCCATACCTGACGGAAGTGGAGGACTTGCAGCGCGTGCGGCTCGAAAAGAAGACGGGACGGGAGAAGACGACCGGGAAGGGCTACAAAATTCTTCACAAGTATCACTCCGATCAAAATAAAGCAAAAAGCAGGGGAAAAGCACTAAACTGACGATTTGGCGGACCGTCGCCGGTGATCCCTCATCGTCTGGTGCTGCAGGAAACTCCGGGGCTGATATGAACACAAAATTACAAGTAAACATCAACAATAAACATGTAAACTATCGAAAATTGGAGCAATGTGAAGGAAACGGCGATTTGGCTACTTGCCAAGTTTTTCCCGCGAAAACTATCATTTCAAATAAAGTACGGTAGTGCAGAATGTCAACTTTCCACTAATAATATTTATTTTTATATTTATTTATTTTAAATATTCTATCCGATAGAGAATTTCACGGAGAACACGATTGTGAAGCCAGAATTTCGATATAGTAAAAAATGAAACGACAGTAAGCCGAGGCGACATGGGGCGATCCGAGGCGACTCGTCTCATATCGCCGCGACTCGAGGCGATCGCATTAAAAGGGGGCGATTTACAGGTACTGTATTTGCCGAAACGGATTCTTGACCAATCATTTTGTTTCATGCATTCTCCCAATGTTTTTATATCTCAATTTCAGACCATGGAGCTGTGTCGAATTGTCACCGCTGTTATAGAACCGTATCACTTTGTTGTAAGTGCAATGAAGCATTATGCAAATGAAGGAGAAAGGTGATTTTTTTATTCCCTGATTAAATTTATTTTACAGAAATGTATTGTGGACAAAAAATAGCGGTGAAACGCAAGCGGAATATAAAATTGCTAACAATAAGAAGAAAGGCACCTCTTCAATTTCGATTTCAGCGCTTTTCCCAAGTTCGCCATTGTTTCGGGCGCTTCGGGTTCGGAAGTTGTTCGAATTTGTGCCAAGGAAGAGGATATACCAGAAGAATTCGTTTGATAATGAGCTTATCTGATTTTGATTGTACATTATTGTAATTGCTGTATGCGTTCAATGATGCTGGTTATATGTAATCATTTTTTTCACAAATGATTTATCGACTCTTGAACTCTTGAAGTTATATGTAATCTTTTTTTTCGCAAATGATTTATCGACAATGACGATAAATGGATTTTATTTTTCTACCTTCAGTGACTTTCCTCTATCTCGGATCCATGCATTACCGGAGATACTTTTTTCGTGAGATATCTTCACTATTCAAAACATTAGCAGAAATACGACAAGATTTATTAACAGATTATCTTGAACGAGGAACATATCGCAGTTGACATAATAAAAATAAATACGATTCGAACATCAGGAGCAAATACGAGGAAAATTCTCTTGCAGATTGCGAAAGCTCAGCTATCGGTTATGGGTGCGGAACCGCGAAAGATATCACTGAAACTCGGAAGGTGCGGGATGAATCTTTTCGGGACAGATTCTCAGCACCTGGGCGCCCTCGTCCCCAGTGACAAGCGCGAACATAGGCGGAGCACTGAAATGTTCGACAACATTTGTGATTTACTGATCCTGGGTCAGACCTTTTTTTCGCACCGTTACCCTTAATTATTACATTTGTTGTACCGGTTCTTGTCGTCTCTTCTGACTGGCAAGTTTCCCACTGCGAGATTACGGGGATGGCTGATGTCCGTCGTGATGGTGCATAGTGAAGCGACCTGTATTGAAGTAGTTGTGACGATGATACACAGAGAAAAATGTATGTCATATATTGCTTCTGAACTGCGCTTGTATGTTATATATAACATACAGTATGTCATATATAACATACAAATGCAGTTCAGGAGCCATATATGACATACATTTCTCTGAGTGTATTACAATTTTAAAATGATACTTTCATGAAATGGTGCGTGCACTCTCTTTCTATACCTCGGCGTGTCTCTTATTTTGCCATGCACTCTCGCCAATTATTTCTACGTAAAGCACGGATTAGCAACGAAACATTTTATTATTTTAGATGATGGTCTGTGAATTTATGATACGTGTCCATCGCATTTTCAGAGTGCGAACTCTCTTAGATGCCGACATGATCTTAGATGACAATATGTTAATACCATCTCCGACATAACAGTTGCCTTTTTTTTTTTTTCTTCTTTTTTTTTTTCCTCTCCTAAATTCTCATCCGGTATTGTTCCACGCCTACCCCGTGAATGCTGAATCCCGTCTCGTCTACGACCAGTCGTCCAATGGCCACGCATATTTTTCGCTCCTCGAGGGAGAAGACGCGAACCCTTCAATGGTCTTATGAATTGTTTTTTTTCAATGTGTGCATACAATTTCAAGATTGTTAAATTGTTTACAGAAGTGATTGTTTGTCAACGGTAGAGATTCTCATGGAACCAACGTTAGCATGGAGCAAAGAGCTTGCGAGGATGAACAATCGTGCAAAATAGCTACAACTCACATTACATCGTGGCTCTGATCGGTTGTGAGCTCGCAGCGGATGACTTCAGTGCGCAAGGCTAAGAAGATAGCATACTTAGCCTACTAACGCCTAATTTAGGAAATAACTCACGATCAACTTAGGCATAACTTATAACTTATGCCACTCTACCAGATTTGGTTCGTCGATTTCGGCCGGTCGCTGGTCCCATTTGGCCGAGCGCAAGCTGACGGCCGGTTTACCGTCCATCTGAAACATTACAAAATATTTTTTAAACTTTTTGGGATATAATTCAACATTCAGTTGCTGACCGCGCAAGTGCGCGTGTTCTAGTCCCACTAATTCATGAAAATAATCTATCAAAAAGTTGGCAATAGTGTTTGCTAATAAGAGGACAGGGATAAGCAGATGAACTAATTTAATAAAAATAAAGAAACGGAATGAAAAGTTAGCTTACATGGCGAGCGACGAACATGAAGACCTCGCCGTCGTTTCCGGCCACAGTGATCACATCCAGGTACGCTGACGAATCTGCATTGTAGAAGTATTACTTACTTAGTTACTTAGTAGATCCATCTTCAGCGGCGAAGCAGCGTGGATCACAGTTCCTCCAATTGCTTCTGTCTCGAGCGCGCGTCATCCAGTGGCGGTAGGGCGCTCGTTGGGAGGACGATCGGGTAGATCGTCCTGTACTGTAGGGCATCTTGGCATACTCCTCGATCGAGTCCCTCCATCTAGCCGGTGGTCGTCCTTGTGGGCGAGTCTAGTTGGGAGGGGGGAATTGCTGCGTGACACGGGTAGACCATCTATCGTCTTCTCTTCGTAGCACGTGACCTGCCCATCGGTGCTTCGCTCTGGTGATGTGATTAATCGGGTCGGATAGGAGAGAGATGCGGCGGATGTCGGCACATGACTGATCCTTCTTCTGCTGCATGAATAGCGTAGTTCCAATCAGCGCGCGTTCCAGGGCACGGTGGGTCCTCCGGATGAAGGAGACCGTCGTCTGCGTGAGAGGCCAGGTTTCAGCGGCGTAGCACAGGGCGGGCAGCACGTGTGAATTGAACAGAGATGCTCATAGCTTCGCATCTTGCAACTGGGAGGTGACCTCGCGGATGTTGGCGAAGGCGCCCCATGCTGCTCGCTTCCTTCGGAGTAGCTCCGAGTCGATAGATCCGTTGCATAGAAGCTCTCGACCGAGGTAGACGTACGCATCCGTCTCCACTAGGTCGTATCCGTGAAGTGAAACTGCAGGCCCGGTGCACCAAACGTTCTTCATCAACTGAGTCTTCCTGTTGACACTCAGTCCGATTCGTTCTCCTGCGTCGGTCAGCTCCGTGAGCATCATCTGCAGAGAGACCGTGTCGGTTCCGATGAGGACGATATCGTCGGCGAAGCGAAGGTGGGAGAGGCGCTTCCCGTCGATGAGAACTCCTCTGTTGTCCCAGTCGAGTTCCTTCATACAGTCTTCCAGGGCTGCGGTTAACAGCTTTGGAGATATAGTGTCTCCTTGTCGTACTCCTTTCTCAATGGGGATGCTTTCTTTGGCTCAGGGTCGAGCAGTTTTCGTTTCACGATCACAGCTTACCGATTTGGAAAGTAGTCGTCGCTTATTTGGGGTTTTTTTCGGAGCCCTACTAAGAAGAGGGTTTTAGGGCGGCTACTAGGCGGATGAGGAGGTAATCCCAAAGAGTTATGGATTTACTTACACAAGTTGAAATTTCATACAAGTTGAAATCAAAGAAGGAGCGCCACAAATGTCGATATTGTCGCCCCATCGAGAACTGCCTTTTTGAGTGCTTGGGAAAGATCAGGAGAGTTAGAGAGAGAAGGTAAACGAGAGATAAGTCACCCGACTGAAAGATGTGACTTCACGATTATAAACCCACAGAAAGGGTCAGGAGCTAGACAATTTGTGAAAGCGAGAGTAACACTCTCGTTTTTACGTGCTCTCTCCCCTGACCCCTTTCTGGAGCTTTAGCCAGCTTATGTTTTTCAATGTGTTCGGGACAATGTTTGAAAATGTGACAAAAACCACGTAATTTCTGCCCATTAAGAATTTATTCGAGGAACAAAATGTGGCGGAAAGACAACTTTTATGGACAAATACATTGGAATAACTTTAGAATTATGGCTGGAAACAATTAAAAATGACAAGCGACACAATTATTGAGATCAGTCTCGAGAGGCTAGAAAAATACTAGACATTGAAAGCGGGAAAATCTAGCTGGACGTTCCTTAAAAGCTAGGGAAAGATTTAAATTATGTACAAATTACAAAAACAAAAGTATGGAACCTTTATGGAACTCATGAGAAACCAAATGACTTGTAGGTAGTGTAAGAATTTTTTTGCTTCTCATGGTCCCATATTATACTTTTTATCGTATTTTTTGTAAAATGGTGGTATTCCTTCGTTTCTCAAACATTTCTTCTTCTCATTCCTTCATCGATGGGATCATTTACCATTTCTCCCTCACTCTCTCCTTCGCTCACATCCACCTCTTCCTCCGTTTCCTCCTCATCCTCATATTCATCCTGAAATTAATCGACAATCAGTCCAAATATAGTATATCCAATCGATAATTATTCGGGTACGATATCCAACTACCCTATAGTCTACTTAACCAATAATGTCTCCGTTTAATCGATAGTAAAAATTCGGGGACAGTGACCAACTACCGTACCTCCTCCTCGATTCCATATCGATCGATAGCAAGGAACAAGTCCTCGGCCCACACACGAAATAGCTCCTCCGGGTCGTAGCCTGAGATAATAGAGCCAATCGATATCTCAACTCTCGCTACCCACCTTCACATTCTTTATCAAAGTTCCGGTCGGGAACCACGGACGAGGCTCCGAGGATTCGCAGTCTCTTCGAGAGCGTTTCGGCAGCCTGAAGAAATGCAAGCATTAGTACCTACCGTATTCCTACTGCAGATACTACGTCTACCGTAATCTTACAATATTCCTATTCACCATGTAGGAATAGGCATTATGCAATGCGTACACCATTCATCCTATCCACCTTGACCTACCGTACTCCTACCGTAACCCCACTCACCCTATTCAGCATAATCTTTCCATCGCTGCTCATTCCGAGAATTGCATATTTCATCTCTCCCGTCTGCAGTTTCTTCCTCTCTTTCTTATCAGCGGCAACGGTCTGAAATCCATTGACATTGCGTCATTACCATGTAATATGGTCAGGCAAATCCTAACACCCGTTGACCTACAGTTATCTACCGTACCCTTTTCTGACCCCGTAGTCCTACCGTAGCATCGGCTACCGTACTATCTTCAAGCCAGTTTCCGATTGATCTACCGTACTCCTCTCACCTCCAGCCAGTCGAGGAACCACTCGTACGATTCTTGTGCGTGTCCAGTGTCGGTGCACTCAACGAGGAAAATGGCGAATCCCTGCAATCGATAAATGATCATTAGAACTAGTAAGTAATAGTTAGAGAATACCACATTACCTACCACCGACTCTCATCGGAAAAATACGTTCATTGAGACAAGGAATCAGATGGTTGACTTGACTCAAACTGGGCACCAAACCAGAGTGAATGGATAATTTAGACAGTAAATTTGTACTATGTATTTTCCGAATTCGTCCAATCTCAAATCTTCGATTGCTCTCATCATCGGTTTCTCTTCTCCCATGAATTCCTCCAATTGACGAGCTCGCCTCTCGGCGATTCTCCACTCGGAATGAGGGATTTCCTAAATGATACATTCTAATAATTAATTATTATTTAAATTAGTAATTAGTATCAGTTTAGAGAAAGAATCAAACATTTGTAAACGGAAAATCTAACTGTTAATGTATTTATGTGTTTTTTCCTCTAAACAATGCCACCCGAATGTTCTATAGATGAATGTAATCCTCTTGGTATACCATTGAAAGACAAAACCAAATGGTTGAACAAATTATAAATGGGGGAAAATGGCTTTTTAAAAAAATGGCTTTTTCAGAGTAATTTTAAACAAATCGTCGCGCTCTCTATTATAATTTATTTCCCGATCCACCGTACTTCTCCGAACTCCTTACTACCTTACTCCGTCGGCACTTTCCTAGATCCATGCCAGTCCCCGCCCCCTTCCCTTTCAGCTCCACCCTCTCTCGAGGGGGGTGGAGCACAGGGGACGGGGACTGGCATGGATCTAGGAAAGTTCCAAGCGCGCGTTCCCTAGACATATTGCTCGCCCGTTCAGAGGCAGTTCAGTGCGTACTGGACCTCTTCGGCGCAGCCATGCCCGATTGAGTGCCGATTGCTCGGCTATTTTGGACTGCCTCTCGCCCTTCCCCATGGATGGGCAGGAGGTCGGCTCCACCCTCTCTCGAGGGGGTGGAGCACAGGGGGCGGGGACTGGCATGGATCTAGGAAAGTTCCACTCCGTCTACCGTACCTCGACCGACTCTCCTTCTTTGCTCACTCTCGTTTCCCTCATTCCTCTTGTATAAAATATCGCGAGAGCCTCTTTCGCCTTCTCTTCTGCCAATCTCGTTGCTTCTTTGCGCTGAAAAGATCAAAGATCAGACTTATAAATTTGTAAATAATATAGTAAATTGTAACCATTTCGCTGGGTGGAATGGTGTTTCAACATCACTTGAAATGCACAGGCGTTTATGGGCAACTTAATGCGGATGATCTAGCAATATGATCAAATATCAGGACTATCCAGTTCAGCAAATTACTACATTCAATAATTAGATACAAAAACTAGCGGGGTTGCATTGAGGTTAAATGCACTACGTTCTATGCGTACACTACGCTCTATGCATAGTTATGGGTGCGTGTTCGGCCAAGGGGGAGCTCGATAGGTGGCTCCAGGTACGGTCCAGGGGGCGCCCTGTAGCCTACTCCAGGTTCGGTCCAGGGGGAGCTCGGTAGCCGGCTCCGGGCTACATTAAAGCTCGCAGTATACTGGGGAATGTTAATCGCTACCAAGAGTACTGGCTTATTCCGGTGGAAAAGGCTCGTGAGGCAGAGAGCGATCGAAAAAAAAGTTGCCACTACGCCACTTCGTGGCTACGTGGCAACTTTTTTCGATCGCTCTCTGCCTCACGAGCCTTTCACAACGGAAACGCAGGATACAGTGCGTTCAGAACTTTTAGAACACTTTCAGAGATGTTTCCTGTGATTCCCTATGCAAAACGCGTTAGAAAATGTGCGGACACGTTTCCGACATCGCAAAACGCTTTTCCTGCGAACCCCTACGCTCTCTGAATCATTTCGGAACTTTTTGAAATTTTCGATTTTTCCCGTTAAAACGTGTTAGAAAACGTTCGGACACGTTTCCGACATCGCAAAACACTTTTATAGTGATCCCCATACGCTTTCTGAATCATTTTGGAACGTTAAAATTCGGCAAAACAGGTGAAAACATGTTTCACGGAACTCAAAAACGCGCCAGGAGCACTTGCGGTACTTGCGAAAAATGCGGCAAAAGGTTTGCCCGAGGCGGGGGTCGAACCTGCGTCGGTCGGATTTGAATGTCTAAAAAATTTGAATGTTTAAATTTTGTAAAATTTTAAAGCAATTCTGGTCACCTATCAAATGCAAAATGTTCTGAGAAGATAAAGAAAATGAGAAAAAAGTGTGACCGGACGGAAGGAAAAAAACGGACAAACAAACAGACAGACAGACAGACAGACGTTAGCATTTTCTAATGTATAGTAATCACGCAAAAAATATACAGGCATAACACTCGACCATTGATGTGGCCCGTTTACAGGGTGAACTTGAGTTTCACCATTATTCCAAATTCGCGGGCACTCTTCTGGACTAATGAGTATAAGCCGTTGAAGTCAAAAAGCCAAAAATATCAAATGAAGTACCGTATAGAATGATTCGAAGCCTCATGAGAGGCGTCAGGAGAGGAAATGCGTTCAAATTTTATCTCTCACTGCAACACACTCTCTCGCCCCTGACCCCTTTCTGGAGGGTGTTCCTACTCACCGTCGCGTATCTCATGTAGGCGGCGTGGACCTTGTGGTAGACGATGTAGATCACTCCCGGCATGAGAACGCCCAGAGCAGCGGTCACCCACAGAAGGAGATCATCCTAGGAAAGGAGTGATAATAGAATGACTAGTGGAAAAGTCTCGGTGAGTTGTTGTTTCAGCATCCTTTCAAAATACTACAGTTTCATTCGAGCACTAAGTAGAGGTTTCTTCGTCAGAAAAGACTAAAATATTAACATTGTTAACTCAACCGTAACACATCGACCGTACATCACTAGCTACCGTAACCCATCCTACCGTATCCCCTTTACTACCGTAGCCCAACCCAACCGTACCTGTGCAGCCAATTGCTGCATCCATCCCAATGGTTCGGCCGGTTGACTCTGCTGTCCGGGCTGTCGAGCCACGGGTCGAATCGGAGGATGGAAGGAAGGCATCGAGAAATCCGAGAACTAGTGTAGGGGTACTGTAGTTGTGTATTTACGACGATTACTGTAGATTATGGTTCGCATGCAGAAGTATAACAAAGATTACTGTAACAATCTTCATTCACACAACACGTCACAACACAACAATTATTGGGGATTTACGACAAAAAACGACGCTGCTCACTCTGCGATAGATCACTTCCTCGAAGATACGGTAGGTGATACGGTAGAACCTTCTGAAGATTAGACGGTTAGTTAGAACAAAAATAATTGCAGGGCGGTATATAAATCGATTCGAACGATTCTCGTGGACAAACACTAGAAACAGGAACGAAACAATAATCTTTATCACTTCATTTCCATTATTGAATGATTCTCATTCGGAAATAACACAAAAAAACAAGGGAGCAACTAATCATCTATCAACAAGGATACTGTAGAATCCTAATCTATCAACAAGGATACTGTAGAATCACTTGAGGAATTGGGTGTGCATGAAAGATTCTGTAGATTCTCTAATAATTTTCAATTGACGTACTTTGCAAAGCCTATAACGAGTAACAAAAACCGGGGAGAAAAAACAGTGGAAAGATCGAGATTAGAGAGTCTCTTGAGATAAGACGCGCGTTTCTCTGAGAGAGGTTTGATGTGTTACACTCGTGTAAAGGCACTCAATGATTACTGTAGGACTTAAATATTACTGTAAGACTGAATGATTACTGTAGGACTATGATATCTGAAAAGCTCTGATAGCACAACCAAACAACGCAGCTGCTGGAGGAAAATAAGTAAATCGATACTACCGTAATCCTCCTCTAAATCATGACATTCAACAGATACGGTCGTGCGCATTGGAAAAGGTCCAATTCCGGGTCAAGACTTCGACCAAATCCCTCCAGGACCATCATGGAAAGGACGATCGTAGTGAAGGACGAGTCCAATTTCACCTGAATATTCTAGGGTTACGGTAGGCAGAAAATCGATCAAAAACACCCAATCGATAAACCAACTCACTCGATGCTCGGAGACGATGGAGAAGAGTTGTGAGAGCAGGCCGGAGATGTTCAACTGAATAGCGTCAATCAATAACTGTACCATCTACCACAATCCTCGTTTAAAACAAGTTCTCTGTAAGAACGACGGACGGGTCCGCACAACTCATTTAAAGTGGTCGTCCCGGACTGAAACTTTTTCCACAGATAGTCTTGGGCACAAAGTCAATTTTAAACGTGAAAAATTTACAAAATCTCATATTTTGAAAAATCGATAATTTTTTTACGAAAAAAAATTTTTTTCTCAATTTTTTATTTTGCTATTGTGTAGAATTATGACGTTTTTGTGAAATTTTATTTTAGATAAAATTGTTCCTATGTTTTGCCCATCATGAATCCGACAAATATCGTGCATTTTCAATCGTAGAATAAAATAGAAGTCTCATAACTCAACATTTTCGGTGTAAAAGTAGGCGTACACTCACTAGACCGTGACCACCCAGAAATGCGATGCAATCTCGAAATGCGTAGAAATATTTTTCCAGAGTCAAAAATTAAATCGCATGTATGGCATTTGAAAGAGCATCAAAAGTTATGTCTAAATCTAATATTTCAGGACGATTGAACCACTGGGAGCGAAAATCGATAATCGCAACCCCAGAAATTGATTATTTTAGTGATGCTCAATATTCGCATATATTTTCATTCAAAGTGATCGGCAAAGGGTTCAACTTTTTTACAAGTGTCCTTAGGGGTGAAGTAAGTAATAAAATCATGAAACTCATAAAAAATGAATTTTGAAAAAATCGATAAAAATATTTTTTAGCAAAAAATGTTTGAATTTTCTTATCGTGTTACACCTAATTCCAAAGAGCATCTCAAAAGTTATGGATAAATCCACAAAAAAAATTTTTTCAACATTTTTTTGCGAAAAATTTTCAACATTTTTTTGCTAAAAAATATTTTTATCGATTTTTTTCAAAATTCATTTTTTATGAGTTTCATGATTTTATTACTTACTTCACCCCTAAGGACACTTGTAAAAAAGTTTAAGCCTTTGCCGATCACTTTGAATGAAAATATATGCGAATATTGAGCATCACTAAAATAATCAATTTCTGGGGCTGCGATTATCGATTTTCGCTCCTAGTGGTTCAATCGTCCTGAAATATTAGATTTAGACATAACTTTTGATGCTCTTTCAAATGCCATACATGCGATTTAATTTTTGACTCTGGAAAAAAGTTTTCTACGCATTTCGAGATTGCATCGCATTTATGGGTGGTCACGGTCTAGTGAGTGTACGCCTACTTTTACACCGAAAATGTTGAGTTATGAGACTTCTATTTTATTCTACGATTGAAAATGCACGATATATGTCGGATTCATGATGGGCAAATCATAGGAACAATTTTATCTAAAATAAAATTTCACAAAAACGTCATAATTCTCTGTGTGCGATCACCGAATTTCGCTCCCAGTGGTCCAATTCTCATCAAATTTTGGAATTGTGCATAACTTTTGATGCTCTTTCGAATTATATATAACACGAGAGCAAAATAAAAAAATTGAAAAAACAATTTTTTTTTCGTAAAAAAATTATCGATTTTTCAAAATGTGAGATTTTGTAAATTTCTCACGTTTAAAATTCACTTTGTGCCAAAGACTATCTGTGGAAAAAATTTCAGTCCGGGACGACCATTTTCAATTAGTTGTGCGGCCTACCCTGGCCTCGCACTGCGCTCTTACAGAGAACGCGTTTTAAAATTCCACTCGAGAGCCACTCACCAATCGCAAGGAGGTGCACTCGCGCGCCTTCGTGATCAGATCCGCCACCTGAGCAAGCAATCGTTCTTTATTGCATTACTGTATCCACAACTGAACCATGTACCGGTCACCGAAATCGGGCTACCGTACTACCTTATCTCCCTTCCTACCGTACCTGATTGCAGAATTTTTCGGGATCCTCGCAGTGCTGCTCCTCGGTCCGTGAAAGCAACAACTGGCCGACCTCGTAGCCATGGAAAAAAAAGGAAACGTATCTCCATTGCTTATTCAAGATCCAAAACAGCGCACATTCTTGTTTCAGCAAGAGTCCACTACTTCGACTCGTTCGATGATGACATATATCCTCGCCTTTTTATATTATCAAAAAGAAGAAAAATTTCAGCACAAAGCACAAAAAAATATATACCCGCTGCACTACTCCACAACTAATCGATAATTAATATTAATCAATCAAACACAATTAAATAGATAATTAAATCGATCTCACTCTCTTCTCGACGATCGCTCTCATCAATTCCTTTAGATTCCGCAAATTGTTGGGCGTCTCGGAGATGGCGATGCCTGAATTATTGATTTATTATCATATTTATCGTATATCACTACAAAAAACATGAATTTTCTATCAAATCTGCTCAACACAGGAATTTTGGAGATATATAACTATTTCTCCTAATCTAATACTGAACAAGACAGGCTCATGACCTACTCAATCTACTTTCCCACTCATTATCACAACCTGATCAATACTATTTTATCCTTGATCTTGTATCTCTCCCATACCCGTATCCAGCAGCACGAGTGTCGGTTCGTCTTCAGTGTACGGCGAGTCGGTGAATCGAAGACGGGGCGAGCGAGAGACGCGAACGAGAGAGCAGAGGGTGTCCACCTGAAGAGAGGGGAGTGTTCGGTATCGGAATAAGAGGATAATTGAACCAGTGCAAGAAGAGAGGAACTTGTGTTCGTGTTCAAACTTGGATTGTGCGAGTTCATTCGTGATTAGACTAAAACATTGTTGGTGTGCCATCAGAAACTCCTCCAAACCCTTACTATATGCAACTTCCGCAACCCGATCTCTACTGGTCCGGAGAAATTTTCATACCCGTGCGATCTTTCACATGGTTTCACAGAAACCTTATAATGAGCAGAATTATTAAACCTCACAATTCGATCGAAGAATCCCTCCTCGATGTGCGCTCGGTGGACGCCTGGAAGCGTCTCCGCGTTGTCGTTGAATCTGAAAGACAAATATTGGAATTCCGTCACCACTATGAAATAGTCTATTTTATAATTTGTTCTTTTCCATACACTTCCCACTCGTACCTTATTTACTGTCTGAACGAGAGAAAGAATTAGTTTTGAGAAGAAAGACGAATCAGGGTTACATTGCTGCCGTCACTTACAAGTACACCCTGGAGCAGCAGTCCACCGAGTTGTAAAAAGATGTTTTCTAGAATTTCGTCAACCATTAATTTTGTTACCAAAATGTTACGTCTACTGGAATTTTTCAAAGAACAGTCTCTGAATAATGAGGTCTTGCATCATTCCTATAAAATCTCACCGAATAAGAATATTGCCGGGGTGGAGGTCGCCGTGCACGAAATTGTCCACAAATAGCATCTTCAGGAGGGCGCGGGCTCCAATCAAAGCGATTCTCCGACGAACAGCCGGGGATTGACGAGAGTGCAACTGTAGATTATCGATTGGTTGATTGAAGATTATCGATTGATTACTCTACGATAAATTAGACCAGCATACGGTAGCCGGAGATACGGGTACGATACGCACATAAACACAAAAATTGGGTAAGAGAAGCGTCAACGAGCAAGCCAGAACTGGAAAATATGCACATAAAAATCGGACCAGACTCGAGATCAAAGATCAAAGATGAAATAGCTCAGCTCTCACTACACAAAACACACCCGCTCTTCGCCGTAGTGTTGGCCTGCTTGCGAGGCCTTGAAATAGGGGGACATTATTCCAATTTTTAGCCATTCTGTGAGACGACACTAGGGAATTATCAGATGATACTAGAAATGAGGTTGCATATCTCCCAAGTGAAACATTGAAGATCTTTTTCTACTTTTACTGGCATCACAGAAGCGACTCTTTACTACATCAACTGTCTAATATCCCGAGATTAGAGACCAAAGACTATCATCACTCACATCAGGATCCTTTTCATCGGCAATCAATCGATTAATATACATTCCCTCTTCGAATGTTTCCACGATCGCGTTCTTGTTGTACGCGAGTACAATGGGAAACTTGACGCCGGTCACTTGCGGGTCAAAGTTCTTCCCGAATTTCTGCAATTTTACGTCTATCCCCACACAACAAAAATTTTGTGAAAAGATTGCTCGTCGAGACCGTAGTTATAAGTACAGTCTCGAAAACAACTGGTTTAGCGAATTTAACCAAAAAATTCAAGTACAGTCGTTTCCCAATCGACTGACTTAACTTTGTCATAAAAAAACAACAAAAGATCAAAGATCACTTACCTCAAGTGCTCTCGCCTCGTTTCGCAGATCGACTTGTCTCCGCAGAACCATCTCGAACTGATTGATCGCACCTGTGAATAATATATTTATTATTTTAAAATTACAATGGTCGCAAAATTTGCATCGACAGATGTTATCAAGATAATTAGAACTGAATGCTGGTTATTTAGCATAGCAAGCAAATAGTCGGAATTATCAAAACAGAAAGGCATATGATACTCTTTACCATTCCTCGAAACACAGAACAGCCCAGTAAAGTAGGACCATCCCATCACAAAATTAGCAGAATAAAATTGATAATTCAAAATGCAAAATTCCAATCTAATTCCTACCATTTTGAGTTTGTATAGAATTACGGGGGCATGACAGAAGCGCAAACGACAAAAGCGCAACGACTTCTTTCGATTGTTCTAACTCACTTTAAAATAGTTTTATAGATTTGCACAGTAGCTCATTAGACTCGAAATAGAATTCTCTATCGAACCCACTATGTGAGTTTATCCTAAAATGAGCGCAACGATTTCAAAATGCGAGGATCAAATAATGATCGTGCGGCTTCGATGTCAAATGGTCTTGACAAATCACCGCTGAAGTTTCAAATCAATTCTTGAAGTTTGAACATAGTTATTCGCAGTTGCACTTTTGTCGTTGCGCTTCTGTCATGCCCCCAGAATTACGCATTTAAAACTACAGGGTGCGGCAAAATTACCGGTACTGGATTTTTTTCTTATAATTTTTCTTACAGGTAGAGTTTGAAGTTGGCATTTATATATTTATTAACTCACCTTATAAGGAATAGGTAAACCACTTTACAAACAGAATCAAGCTCTTTTCAGAACAGCTGTAAATCGAAACTCCATATGATAATGTATTGCCGATTCCCGCGCATCCGATGTCATTGAAGTCAATGGTTCTCTAAGAATGAGAAGAATGCACTAGTTCCAAAATGCGTATTTTGTAGAGGATGCTTCCCACTACAACATACTTTCAAACTGAGATTTGGGGATTATTACTAGATGTAAAATGCGAAGAAGTATATGACGTGCCAGCTCTACATTTTGAGCAAAAAATGGATAATTTTTTGTAAAAATGTCATAGATTTTCCAAAACCCATTCATTTCTTCTGTCCATTACTGGTTTCACACTAGAGTAGAAGCACTTTCTAGTGAAGGTATTGGATCATGTGCTTCTACGAACACCTAAGTTTTTTTAGCATGAAACAGTCAAAAATCGACAAATGAAAATGACCTATTTATCTTTCAATCTAAATACACCGTGATTTGCGGCGATGAGGCGTCCCACTAAAATATTACCCGTCAAAGTTCGGTTTGGATAGGAGTTCTAGCCGTCTTAATTTCACATTATCTTTTTCTTGATGGCTAGTTGTTACTAAATTAGGGAGACCATAGGATTTTCAATACTTAGTTATGAAGCAACGAACCCGTCTCGATTGCAAATTCTCAGATTGTCTGTAGGGGTTGTGTTTTGGTCTCTAATAGATTGATTAAATGAAGCTGTGTTTCATAAATATGATTATGTGAACTGTGCATCATGGTCTACCCGCGCGTAATGAGAAATGACCAAATTCAGCCTGATCTTCGATACACAGAGCAAACGAAAGTTGCTGAGTGATCTAATCCCCTTTCGTTTCAATTTGAAATTGAAGTGTGGGTCAGACTTTTTTCTGCCATAAACGATTAGGTAGACCAAATTACTTGAAATGTCGAATAGTTTCAGGACATTAGTCAATAGTCACAAAAATGCAGATGAGCTCATACATAACTCGTTTACTGTTTTGGAATTATCTTGCAAAGTTTAGTACCGGTAATTTTGCCGCACCCTGTATACTCACCAAATGGGTCGAGGTACTTCATGGATGGCACAATCTTGACTGCAGTTTGGGCGAAGAATCGAATGATGGACAGATCCATTTCCATCTGTTGCTCCACGCCTTCCTCGGCTACCTGCATTTTATATTTTGAATGTATTTTTAACGTCTACGTTTTTACGTTTAGGGTAAACTTTGGACTTCCACCTTGCCCACCAGCGTTACATTTGAGGAGCAGTATATTCCTACTAACCAACAGAGTGATTAAGACACGCAAATATGATAATTTAACAGGACGATGTGAATCACGGAATCATCATGTCCATTTAAAAAATCGCATTTGTTTCCACCATTCAAAATTCCATTTTCATTTCTATGCCAACCTATCCAAATCATGTTTCAATGATCTCATATCACATCGCCGTCTGCTAGACGAGCCATTACCATACCCTACCACGGTCGGCACATTGGGAAGTGCCTACCAACTTTTTTTGGGAGGCACTTCCCACCCATGACCCGGGGTTCATGGTGAAAATCGATATTTTCGATTATCGATTGATCAACCCAACCTATAGTGGGATGGTACCGTATGGTCTACATTAACTCAAAATCGATAATCCGGGTTACTGTAGCTTTCGCTGCGGGACCACCATTTTGCGAAGTTGCGCCAAATGAGCCGGGATTGCTTTTATAAGTTGGCATTCGGCACGACATTGCTCGAAAGGTATACGGTAGATCGGCTACCGTACCCATGGGCGCGCTACGGTAGCTTTCGCTGCGGGACCATCATTTTACGAAGTTGCGCCAAACGAGTCGCGATTGCTTTTATAAGTTGGCATTCGGCACGACATTGCTCGAAAGGTATACGGTAGCTCGGCTACCGTACCCATGGCTGCGCTACGGTAGCTTTCGCTGCGGGACCATCATTTTAGAAAGTTGTTCGAATTGAGTCGCGATTGCTTGTTTGAGTTGGTAGACAGTACGAAATTGCTCGAAAGGTATACGGTAGCTCGGCTACCGTACCCATGGCTGCGCTACGGTAGCTTTCGCTGCGGGACCACCATTTTACGACGTTGCGCCAAACGAGTCGCGATTGCTTGTAAGAGTTGGTAATCGGTACGACATTGCTCGAACGGTATACGGCACATCGCCTACTGTTCCGCGGGTTACTGTACCTTTCGTTTCGAGACCACCATTTTGCAAAGTTGTTCGAATCGTGTCGCGATTGCTTGTATGAGTTGGTATTCGGTACGACATTGCTCGAACGGTATACGGCACATCGCCTACTGTACACCGGGTTACTGTACCTTTCGCTGCAGGACCATCATTTTACAAAGTTGCGCCAAACGAGTCGCGTTTGATGTATGAGTTGGTATTCGGTACGGAATTAAAGGTATGCGGCACATTGCCTACTGTTCCGTGGGCTACTGTACCTTTAGTTTCGAACATCATTTTATGAAGTTGCGGAAAATAGAAATTGCTGGTGAGAGGTGGAATGCGATGTGATATAAAAAAATGGTGGTCCCGAAACGAAAGGTACAGTAACCCGCGGAACAGTAGGCGATGTGCCGTATACCGTTCGAGAAATGTCGTACTGAATACCAATTCGTACAAGCATAGACCAAAAACGTTTGTTCCCGAAAGTCCCAAATGATGTCTGGTTTTTGGGTTTTAGAGTGAAAAATCGAAAATGTACGAATTTTTTGGTCTATGATCGGTGTACATGGACAAGAAATCTTTGGGCTCTACGGAAAGTTGTGTTAAAAATATATTTAATAATGAATGAAAATGAACTGGACAGGCACCATCACCATCAAATTAAACCCCAGAAAACACAAGATGGAAAAATTATCTAAATCTGAGTATGAGAAATTCGATAAAAATGCGATTTCGACGCGTCGTCGCCTGGTTCTAATGAGCGCTCTAGTAAAATTTTTTTTCACTGTGCTCGATCCTTAGGCGAACGGAATCATAGAGTAGAGGGAACGCAAAACATCACTAAATCCTTGATTGGAAGAAAAATGTTTTTGAATTTTTGGACCATGATCGAAAGTAGGTGTTAATATTGTATACTTCAGCAGGAGAAGGAGTGTTACAGTTGGGCTCAATATTTGGCTATAGCAGTTTTGCATATTTTCATTTAGTTAAATGGCTCACTAGATGAAGAATGTGAATGGAGAATTTAAAAATCAGGAGTTACTTTGAATTTTTTTTTATAGAATGATCACTTTTATTTTTTAACCGCGAATATTATCATAGACCAAAATGGTATGTTCCATGAAGAAATTAAAATGTTCTATTTTTAGTCTTTAACATTCATATTTGGATCAATTATCAGATTTTGGCGCTTGCAATACCCACCTTGCGCTCAAAATGTAGAAAAAAAATTTTTTTTGAAAATTTTATATTTTCATAAATATTTTTGAAAATATTTTTCCCAATTTTATGTTTAGCTGAAAGCCCATGTTCGATTACGTCAAAAAAATCTAAAGACGCTTGATAAAAATCTGCAGCCGGGATATTAAACCAGACGCAAACCCGAAATGATGTCTGCGTTTGTTCCCTGGAACATACCTTTTAGTCTATGCGTACAAGCAATCGCGACACGATTCGAATAACTTTGCAAAATGGTGGTCTCGAAACGAAAGGTACAGTAATCCGCGGAACGTTAGCCGAGCTATCGTATATCTTTCGAGCAATGTCGTACCAAATACCAACTCTTACAAGCAATCGCGACTCGTTTTGCGCAACTTCGTGAAATGGTGGTCCCGCAGCGAAAGATACCGTAGCCCGCAGAACAGTAGGCAATGTGGTGTATACCTTTCGAGCAATTTCGTACTGACTACCAACTCATACAAGCAATCGCGACTCGTTTGGCGCAACTTTGAAAAATGGTGGTCCCGCAGCGAAAGTTATCGTAGCGCGCCCATGGATACGGTAGCCGAGCTACCGTATACCTTTCGAGCAATGTCGTACCGAATACCAACTCATACAAGCAATCGCGACACGATTCGAACAACTTTGCAAAATGGTGGTCTCGAAACGAAAGGTACAGTAACCCGCGGAACAGTAGGCGATGTGCCGTATACCGTTCGAGCAATGTCGTACCGAATACCAACTCTTACAAGCAATCGCGACTCGTTTGGCGCAACGTCGTAAAATGGTGGTCCCGCAGCGAAAGTTACCGTAGCGCAGCCATGGATACGGTAGCCGATCTACCGTATACCTTTCGAGCAATGTCGTGCCGAATGCCAACTTATAAAAGCAATCCCGGTTCATTTGGCGCAACTTCGCAAAATGGTGGTCCCGCAGCGAAAGCTACAGTAACCCGGAATATCGATTTTGAGGTACTGTAGACCATACGGTACCATCCCACTATAGGTTGGGTTGATCAATCGATAATCGAAAATATCGATTTTCACCATGAACCCCGGGTCATGGGTGGGAAGTGCCTACCAAAAAAAGTTGGTAGGCACTTCCCATGCGTCGACGTATGGTAGGGTATGGCCATTACACTTCGCTCGGCTAGAAAAATATATTTCACCTATTGCCTAATACCTTCGATCCCCGCCCAGGTTCACCAAGCCTTCCATCGCCTCGTTGTCGGTAAAATTGGTAGCAACTTTGATTGCGAAAGGTAACGTGCCCAGAAGCCTGATCAGCAGGGGATACGTAGATCTGTGCAGCAACCGGCCTTACCGGTCGGCCCCGGCAGAGTGGTCGCTTGTCGACGTAAAGTCCTCTTGATTCAGGTAGCAACTTTATACTTACCTTTACCTTTATTGCCTAATCTCTGATGCAATCATAGCCGTTTTGAAAACGGCGTTTTCTCCTTCCTGACAATCATCCCATACTTAAAACCATTTTTTATCTCTTATCCGGACATTTATGTGTTGTCACTCCTTGCGGCCTACAATAAATAAATAATCATACCTTAATGGCAATCTCGACTTGCTTCCTTCCCTCGAGTGCCTTCAATTTCTTGCCGCTCATCGCCTCGAACTCGGGCACATTCAGCGTCGCCTTGTACACCTCAACACATTTATTATTGATTTCAATTAATAAAAGGATATTCTTAACATGCGAAACACTGTGCTTCTTTTGAATAATTAAAACCGACAAGTGTGGTTTCATTGGTTAGCTTAGATTATACAGTGCCTAACAAGCCCCTCTGTAGCACAAATCCACACTGAATCAAGCAGGGCTGAGCTGCATGGCCATGCCGTTATGCCGTTTATGCCGGGTTTTTACATGCCGATTATGCCGTGCCGAAAACGGCATGAACAATTTTTTTCATGCCGGTTAGAGAAAAATGATAAAATTTGTGTAAATCAGGCAAAAAAGCTTGAATTAATAATGAATCCCAAAGAATTGTTTTCTTAAAATCTCAAAAGTGGACCATTTGCTCGTACGATTTAGTATATCAAAAGGTATTGACTGATGTTGTGCGTGATTTTGTTTTAATAGACGCCCATCCTTTCTATAATCACTTTTTTTTCGACAAAATTTCATGCCGAATACATGGGTCAAATAGGTCTTCGCGTGCGAAGATAGGCACTTCTGCACTTTGCATATAAACCGGATTAACGTAGCGAGAGAGTGCAGGGCAGACACATGAAGGCCTCTGTCTACATCCCCCGTTCTATGCTAATTGCGAACTTGCGAAAACCCCATTTGACCTATGGCCGAATATGCCGTTTATGCCGAAATATATTTTCGGCATATGCCGTTTTGCCGTCATGCCGAAAATAGTTCATGCCGCGCAGCCCTAGGAATCAATCCACCTCCATTATGCTTCGATAATTGGAAAATTGCTTGCTTGTAAACCTCACACCTTTGCTATCGATATTTTTTTCAAATCGACGAAAATTCTAAATATGCTTTAAAAATCCGTATTCTATTCCTATCAAAGGGGAGCCTGATTGATTAGCTCAGCTCAGGAACGATCTAGCAAGTCCCTCTGTAGCAAAAACCACCCATCTTCAAATTCTGTCATGACTACTCAGAAAATTTTTGATACGATATTAGTGAGTAGCCCACGTCATCTTCTAATAGAGAAGACTTCTATGTACGCCTAAAGATTTTATTGCCACTATATCTATTATGAGATATAATGAACAGGGAAATGATAAACATAGCGTAATTATAACTTCCTCAGGAGATGAAATATTTGTTAATAGTAACTCGAATCAACTATTGTCTCACAAAACCCTCTGCATCTCAAATCAATCCATCTCAGTTTTATCATGATTACGTTATAAGTCGTTTCCATAATTCCAATTCACCTGCGCAATGCAGCCCGACCCGATGCTGAATGGCTCGATCGAAGTGAGCACGGCGGATTTGTGATTCTTGACGAAGCCTTCACCGAAGATCTGCAACGAGAACAATGATACTTTCTTCTTACCACTTACTTTCGAATACCATCATTCTCAACATCTTCTCTCAACTATAGCGAAAAAATAAGCAAAGCCGTGCATGAAACATCTCTTGCAATATTTCCTATGCGAAAACCCTACAGTATCCATCGCTCTCTACTCAATCAATCAATAATACACCGTATACCTCATCAAGTGTCCGCTCGCAGTCGCGGAAGTAGCGCGTCTTCCGCGTCTTCGTGTGCAGCACGGACAACTGCAATTCAATTCAATTCAATTATTTATCATGTCAGGGAATAGTGCTCAGATGATGATGGGTCGGTATTCTTCACGTATTCCGCGCTCAAGTATCTAAGCGCGGAATGCGGTGAAGAATAGTAGTGTGTAATATGCAGTATCTAATATAATATTACATATTGCAAGTGGAGATAAATTGATAAACTACCGAAATTCCAAAAGCTACCGTAATCCACATCAATCAATAAAACATTAGATATACCGTACCCGATCGCAGAACACCTTCGAGAAGACGTCTCGTCGCGTGCTCAGCCACTGGCCGAGCTTGATGAACGTCGGACCGGCAGTCTGCAATCGATAATCTCGAGTCTACAATATTCTAATCATTTACTGTACTAAGTACCGTTTTACAGTAATCTACTATTACATCTCGCTACTGTAAATATGCTTACATGTCTTCCGTATTCCACACTACAGTACTCCCACAGTAACATGATATTGCATAAGCCTTCCGTGACCCATTCTACAGTACTCCTACCGTACCTGGAGTGCCCAAATGAACGCGGTCCACCACGCCTGCTCCACTCGTTCTCCTCTGCAGGCGAGTGGATAGACCGAGGCGAGGGGAACGAGAAGAACGAACAGCGAGACACATCTGAAATCGAAATACCGTAATCCACTCCAGTAATCTGCTCAACAGCATTACGATTTACAGATATCTGCTCCACAGTAATCTACTCTACCGTAACCCCTGGCCCCTACCGTACCTTATTGTTAGTCTGGTCGTAGTCCAAATCGCCTCCAACAGTGTGATCGGACTCCTGAGCATCCATAGTAGTCCCGTGTACTTCCTTCGTCCATCTTCCATCTTCGCGTTGGGAATCAGCAGCCATGGATCGTCGCTGGCTGCAGCTGCAGCAACTGCTGCACACTCCGCCTTGCGCAGCCGCAGCAGCAGCGGAAGCGTCAGTCCCGCAGCTCCGACCGCGACGCAGCGGCCCGAGACGCGGACGAGCGTGGGCGCGTGCGACGCGCCACGCGCTGCTACCCGTGTAGCGACCGCCGCCCGCACGCTTGCGCCTGCGGCTGTGGAGGCGTGACGGCAGCACGCCGCCGCGAGCATTCTCTGGATCTCACGCGTCACTCGCGGATGCGGACGCACTACAAACACAACTTAATATACATTCTACCGTAGCAAAGGATGCCGTAGTATAAGAAAGAGATAGCAAAGACGATAAGCAACGTCTTGAAACCACAATCAACGAGTTCATATCAATCAATAACTTTACTCTTCTATGTGCGTGAAATGTGGAATGTCAGGAGCGATATGGATAACCGAATCAGCGATAATAAATAAAGAAAGATTCATATTGAGCGGGTGCATTAAATACCTGATAACACAATTGAGATAAAGGCGACTAGAATATAATATTCATTATTACAGTGTTGAGTAGTAATTGAGGAGCCATTAAAATCAAGCCTAAAATATGTACAAACTGCTGAAAATATAAGTGAAAAACTAAATTTGTTCCTATAAGCGTATTAGTGAGTAGACAAACAATGTTATGTACAAAAATACCTACAAAAATGTGCAAATATGTAATATTTAAAACAAGAAATCATTCCTAACGGAACGCAGTGAGATACAATAATCCTAATCACGATGGGAAGAAGGATACAGACTACAGTATGAACCAATCTACCGTAGTTCTGTAGGTTACCGTAATAAATACATGCTACAATACTCTCACTTCCTTCTCGTATCGATCATTCTCACATCGAGCAGATGGTCGATCGATCTCGCCAGCACCTTCGCATGAATCGCTCGCCAGTGTTTCGCTTTCCGATTTGCATCCTGAAAACACTCGTTGCGTCATCACTATGCAATCACTTTAGACCCTTATAGTCGCTCCTAGGGAATGTGTAAAGTAATTGAAGTACAAGCATTTCTTCATGCATTACTCACAGCTGCTTAAAATGGTACAAGCCTCAAGAAATGCCACAAATAATTAACTAAAATCGATATTGCATCATCACTAGGCAATCTACACTTACCCTTCTCATGCTTGCGCGCTCCTCCCTCTGCACCTGCAGTGGATCGGGCTGCGGGGGAGGCTGCAATTGGGGGGAATGATAAGGGACAACAATCAGCAGTGATCAACTTATGAAACCAAAAGCAAATATAAGGAGGTTGGAACACGAATCTCACCGGCACACTCTCGCCTCTCCGCTTCTTCTCGTGGTATCGCCTCCAGTAGTCACGCTTCGCATCCTGGAAACAGTGTACAATACAAATATGAAATTAGAGAGCAATGGAAAAAATGCCGTGCTGAAATCTACACTACACTTTACCTTTACCTTTACCTGAAATCGATAATTGCGGTCGACCATATCCATTAACCAGTTCTAGTAATGATGTGGCTTTCTCTTACAAATCATTTTCAAAACCTTATCTTGATACCCTGCAAATCTTGATCTTCTCACAATCAGCTTCCACTCAAAAATCTCATCATAATAATCGCAATTACATTACCCCTTCTCTTAATTCTTCTATCATAACTATTTTTCCTGCTTCTGACCTCATATTCCCTCTCCTTCTCCATCCTCTCATTCCTCCTCTTATTTGTCTCATCCACTGCCTTGTTCTGTCGAACGATCTTCGCGTAGTCATCCAGATGCGCCTGTAATCACATTTTGCAGCACTATTGCTATATATTCAAATTATGCCAAATCGTATTTAGTAAAAAAACGCCACGTTCAAGTTTTCGTGCTGATATTTGCCCATCACATTCAAGTTTCACCACTAATACTAGTATTCAAATAATAGTAGCAAACAATTCGCTAAGGAGAGACGATCGTACTATAGTTGCATAATTCATTGAAATATTTTAGTCCCCGGAGAAATCGATGATAGTCTAATCTATAATTACCTATCCAAAAAAATTACTTTATTAAACGAAATTTAACCGAGGCTTACCTGCATTTTCACGATCCGTTGATTCTCCTCTTCCGTGAACATGTCCTGCAGGTTGAAGCGTCTGCAATTCATCTTATTTAAATTTTAATTTACAATTGCCGCTCACCAAATTAATTGTTTAATACTAATATTAAATCTAGAATTGTACTTAAGACTGCATCACCATGTCCACACTCCGATGTACAACCCACATGAAACAAGCAATTGACTGGTACTATTCAATTCGGTTAAGGTATATCAACAATTATCGATAGCTCACTTCCTTCCTCCCCTCTTCTCCCACTCCGCGTCCACATCGATCTTCACAGAGGGCGGCTTCGATTCACCGAGACGAGGCGGTCGACAGTCAGAGTCAGAGATGTTGAGTGCCTGCAATTAGCATAAATTAATTTAAATTTTTAAAAATACAAATATCATAAGGAACGAGAACGAAACGCCTTTATAATGCGAACAAAGTTCGAGAGAGAACAAGAAAGCACGGCGAAACGCCAATGTGCCGGCCTTGATGAAATAGCGGGCGAGAAACACACTCTCCCGCAGATCATATGGGCACTCTTTTTCTCTCTATCTCTCTCTAATCTCTACAGCCTACAGAAATGATCACTCCCTCAAGAGAAAGCAAGGCAGAAAGAAGAAAATAAAGAAGGAGAAACGCACGTTTCTGATATTCACTGATAGCGCGCGCTACAACCTTGCGCGCGCAAGGCATACTCGGTACACAATTCGAACACTGGCGCAAACTAATGTTAGACTACACATTGCATACCCAAGGGTTTGCGGTCTTTGTATCGTAGTGGCATTGTATACATAATTTAATAGATCAAAAATTCTCTTCGATACTCACTAGAACAAATACTATGCAAAAAATCAAAGTCTACAATAAATGGTCAACAGACAAGAGATCAAAGATCATAGTCACCCAAATATTGAATAAAACTGTATGTGAAAGTCTTGTGAAAGAAGAGAATGGTAAATAAACAAGTCTAATAAAAGATCGAAGTTCTCGTCACCTTGAGGTCATCAAACAGATCAGCCTCTGCCAGCATTCTATCCAACTGCGCGTGTCTCTCCTGCTCCTCCTGCCTCCTCTTGCCCTCTTCTGCCTTACTCACTGTCGGATTGAGAGCACGGGTTGAACGGGGCAACTGCAAAGAGATGTTAACAGTATACACCGATAGAATAAAAGCTTAGAATAAATAGGACAGATTACTACACAAATAGAAGCACAACAAATTAGTAGCGCCTGAGCACCAATGCACCTTGTCACTCTAACCTTTAAAATAATTAACTGATTGGGAGGTAAAAGTTTTTTTCAAGAGCTATATCAAATAACAACAAAGAACTAGATTCAAGTACAAGGGCTGCAGAACCAACTCCAAAAAAAAGTCGTTTTTTGTTTAAAATGCCTCTTTCTACATCCCCCGTCCTATGCTAATTGCGAATTTGCGAGAAACCCATTTGACCTATGTACTAAATACTTCCTTTGTGATTTCGCAATCACGACATCATCGCATGAACTACTCCGGTTTTGAAACGCACCGTGTGCGCATGCACCACGGCCGTGCAGTGCACGTCCATCGCACGTTACGTGTACTGACTCTCTTCATTTCTTCCCTCTCTCGGCTGAGTATCAGCGCGGCGAGAGAGCGAAGAACTGCAAGAGAGACGTGCGCACAACGTGCAAACAAAAACCGGAGTAGTGACCAATTCACCTTGCCATCCATCCACACTCTCTGCTCCATCCTCTCCCACTTGGCGTACCGCACGCGCGTGCTCTCCCTGCAACGAGTGATTGGAAAATGCAAGTCAATACCGTACTCTCAATACCGTACTCAATTAGATTTATTCTGTTCGTGTAATCTAATCTATCAGGAGTGCTCGTGCTCTCTACAGTGTCGTAACATATTGCCTCACTGGCTCAATACACTCAATACAATTCAAAGGCATGATTACCGGGATAAAGGAGCGAAGATCAAAGATCAAAAAATTAAACTCTCTTACTCACCGATTCCTCCTCGCTATTCCCTCTGCGTGTCTCCTCATGGTGAGCACTCTCATCCTTCTCCCCACTCCCATCTTCGACCAGCCAGGAATGGAGGGAGAGTAGGCAGAGACGAAGCGTTCCTGGAGAGAGAGAGGATAGAATTCTTAAATTATGTCCCACATCTGACAGATTTATGACTGTTCTTTGGTGTTGCTTTTATGTTTTACTAAAATCAGAAAGAAAATGCAGCCTAACAACACACACTGCAAAATAACCTGTTTAACGATCACCATGAATTTCTTCCCACCTTTCCTTCCTCATATCTTCCTATCCTCATATCGTTTCCTCAAAAATTCTACTATCAACCCTTCTTACTAAATATCTCCTAGCCCTACGGTACTCCACCCATAGATAGTTTAGGTAACCACTAGGGTTCTCTTATTGGAATTGATTCCGGAGTTCCAAAAAGGAGAACAAAGGCGCTCTCTGTTTCCATTTCTTCCATTATCTCCCCGTTGTTCGGTGGTTGGAATTCCATTAACAGAAAACCTCGTTTTCATGCCTCCACATTGATTTTTTCCACAATTTTTCATTGTTAAATTCTTTCGTCAGTGGAGCTGCTTGGTCAACTCGAAGATTGCGAGTATTTGAATATAATTTCTATATTTTTTTCGGATAATAACGGTTTGAAAACTCCGCAAGCACGTTAGGAGCCCCTACGACTCTTTCTAAATGGTCTCACCATGGTGAACATTTTGTGGAGATCGTGAAAAAACGAATGGTCAACACACTATGGGATATTTCGTTTTGGGGATGAAATTATATTCACAGTATCCACTGAAGGCTCAACATCATCAGAGATTTTGCATTTTGTCTTGTCTCTTAACCGCGCCACAGATCAATAAGTGTGCGCGTGCACAGGCAACTTCTCTATCGCGATGGAAGGAGAATACATAATAGCACGCTTTGTTAATAGGATCGATGTTCGAAGGTGTAAAAGTGTAAGAGATTTCATTCCCATCTCGAGTGTGGCTCAGTCGGTATAACGGTTGCTTTATAATCTGAGTGGCGCAGGTTCAATTCCAGCTGTTTGCAAATGTTTTTTTGCTGAAAAAATAAAGTGTTCGTTTTTAGTGTAACCATTGAAATCATGATCTAACATACGAACACGAGCGACCATTCTCTTGAGGTCATTAGTGTTTTATATATGACCTAGAAGAGTATGAATAAAATGAGAGATGACAACGATAAGATCGCCTTAGCCTATTCTCCTGTTCAAATTGTTTACTTTTTGTTGATAAACTAGTATCTTCATTATCAAAGATCATGGTGAATTGTTGATTCCAAGAAAAACGGTCATTCATGCACAAAAAGCCAATTTCTGACGATGGAATTCCATCTCTTATTGGAATTCCACTATCGGTCCATTTCCAATAGGCGACCGCTCTCTTAATGAAGGGTTATTGGAAATGAAGAGGAAACAAAGGCCGTTCCAATAGCCTAATTTTTCCAATAAGAGAACCCTAGTAACCACCGTACCTTTCTGTTCCTCTCCTTCGGTCCCTCCATCAACTCCCTTGCATAGTCCGCGCCTGCCGGGTCGTAGTTGAGCGAGCGACGGTGGGGTTTGAGCATGCACGCACTGCAATACATTCCATATAAAATATTATAATTAAAAATGTTTATGCGAATCGCGAGGAACCGTGGAACAAATTTAGTATAAATAGAAGAAAAAAGAACAACGGTTATTGCACATCGTGTCAGATTGGTGAGAATGCCCCATTAACATGGCGCTGAAATTTGTGAAACTAATCCCAGACGACGAGTCATTTCTGGTGTGGGAACCGGTCGAAATGAGAGCGATTTTCGTAGAAATAAATTCATAATATGTAAATGAGGTCAAAATTGAAAAAATCTAAACTGGTCAAGTTGTTGGAACATGCATTGGGGAAGTTATGTAAATTTTCCATCTCACTAACTTTCATCTCCATGGAGGAGATAGCTTTTGAAGATTTCAAAAACTATCTCCTCCTCGACGAGAAAAGCCACAACCATGCCGATTTTTTGTAAATCCCCAAGACACGTTCTAAAAACTTGACCAGTTCTGATTTTTCGATTATGACTTAATTACAGGGTGTCTCAAAAGTTTGGTGACACATTTCAATCCTCATAATTTACCAGACACCTATCGATAGGAGTTCTCATTTTGGGCAAATAATATACAGTGTTCCAGCATTCAACTATCAAAGTTTGTTGGCATTCCATACATTTCAATTAGACGTAAGACCGAAAAGCCAATTCTCGGAAAACCTCGAGCGGACCGCAACTAATTTTTGTGATTCCGAATTTATTGTGGTCTCCAATGTTCACAGTCTAAGATCAGACCATAATGTTGAAGTAAAAGCATCATCCTATTACATGTTGAGCGAGATCTAGATCACTTCTCGGAATGAAAAGTTTTACATCCATTCCCGCTAACCACTATCGCACTGATCACTGAAAAATGACTTTTTCGATTTTCTTTCAGAAGCGATCAAGCGTGATGTAGTATCGATATTTAAATGAAGCTAACAAGGTCGTGTTCTGGTATCATTAATAAAAGAACGAACACGTTGAAACAATTGTGATAAACATCAAAGTTATTTTGCCATTTTGTATCCAGAAGGTCGATTCTGGCACATGAAAAGTCTTGCCTTGGAATCTTCGCGAAAGTTGGAGCATAGCCATGTCATGTGCAAATACATATTAATACGGAGTATGCAATTCATACTTGCATTCGTAAATATCATGTATCGCTCTCGAGGAATACCCCTTTATTCATTTCTAACGTCTAAGCGGGCCGTATTTTGAATTTCGGTTAAACAATTATTTACAATAAAATATTTAGCCGTTCTATAAGGGAATCGTTTGCGCAGTAATAATGAGTATGATGCTACCTACCCTGGTAAAAATTAGGCGCTGTAATACTCTTGCCTTAAGCGTGGTACAACTTTGAATGAATCGAATTTGCACCTCAAAATAGGAGAAAATCACAATCGCAAAACAATTTTAAAAAATTCAAAGTTACGTATCTCTATCAAAAGTAATGATTGAAGGCCCAAGTGGTCGGAATATAATAACAAGGACTTAAGTTATATGTGGCATAAATTGGATAGCAACCACTTATAATTAGAGACAGTTATGTAGATTCGAACTTTGTCACCATACTTTTGAGACACCCTGTAATCAATTATAAAATAATTTATGCAAATTTTGGCATTAAAATAATTGTAGTCGACGAACAAGGCCAAAATCGAAAAATCAGAACTGGTCAAGTTTTTAGAATGTGTATTGGGGATGTTACAAAAAATCGGCATGGTTGTAGCTTTTCTCGTCGAGGAGGAGATAGCTTTCGAACATTTCAAAAGCTATCTCCTCCATGGAGATGAAAGATAGTGAGATGACAAAATTACATAACATCCCCAATGCATGTTCCAACAACTTGACCAGTTTAGAATTTTCAATTTTGACCTCATTTACATATTATGAATTTATTTCTGCGAATATCCCACTCATTTCGACCGGTCCCCACACCAGAAATGACTCGTCGTCTGGGATTAGTTTCACAAATTTCAGCGCCATGCTAATGGGGCATTCTCACCAGTCTGACACGCTGTGATATGAATCTTTTTCTTTTAATCGGAAATATAGAAGAGACGATGAAGTGCATTGAAGAACCTACACCTTTGACCACTATGAAATAAATGCGAAACCGGACATCACCGAGGTGAGTTCACGATATATTGATGTAGCTATAATTCAAGAAACAATGGGATACGGATCGCGATCTAATACTATAAAAGGGTCCTGAAATTCAAAACCACCACGTCACGAATAAGTATTTATTATTGATAGTTTTAATCAGGATTCTGGGAGTTTTTTTCATTGGGCCCCGACTCTGAGCAAAAAGGATATACCCGTAGTGGAGCACTTATTCAGCGGGTAACATCCTAGCACTCTTCACAACGTATTTCAATGCAATATTACAGCAAAAGTCAATAAAATCGTTCACCTCCATCCTCTCCTGCCCGTTCTTCTCGCTCCCTTCCTCCTCTTGCCCCAATCCGCCATCGAATAGCCACATCCCGACCTGCAATCAATCAATAATTACACCAAATACAGCAATTTAAACGTATTTTCGAACAATCAATACTCAATTAAAGCGAATTCGCAATATTAAAGCGTTTTCATAGAGATGCAAGACTACTCACAGTCCCCTGCCCCTCCTCCTCCATCCGCCGCCCCTCTCTCTCGTCGGCTGGGCGTGTACATGGCGCGGGCGGGCGCAGAACAGGCGCCGCAGGACGCCGTTCACGTCCCGCAGGTGCTCTTGCAGGCGCGCCATCGGCATTTCCTGCATTGTTTTCATAGTCAACTAATCACTGCGGAATCCTCGTGATCCTCGCCATACCCACTGTTCGTATTAGCCCCAAGCCTATCGACGCTCATTCTCTGTCCTAGCTTCAGTACCCCTCCTCCTACTACCGTACCCTTTTCCTCCTCAGGCTACCGTACTCCTGTCTCCGCCCACTCGACTACCGGACCCCTCCGACCCCTACGACCATATTCCGGAACTACTGCTGAAGCCCGGAACAGGCCAATAAATGTTGAGGCGCTCTTCAAATTACCATTTCGAACGACATTGTTCTAACATTGTTCTTGTAAGTTTCTTTTTTTGATGAATCCGTGCGTCAGCAGTAGCGCCCATATTCCTTTTTCCTCCTCATCCTACAATACCCTTCCCCCCTCGACTACCGTACTCCCCTCTCTCACCCTCAGTTCCTCTCCATTCATCGCAAACAGTGGGTGGTGGTAGAATGCCCGAGGCAGTCTCCTCCTCACTCCCAACTGCCGCTGCCAGTCAACCGCCTGCCACTCAAGCATGTGCGCCAGCGATTCCTGAAACAATCAATCGATAATCAGAGCAGTACCGTAACATGGTATACCCTACACTAATTTTGACAATCAAATTAGCCTCCCTCCACGGATACCGTTGCCCTTCTCCCAAAATATAGCTATTCTTCCCGAGGGATAGCGCATCGTATACTTGTACAGAAGACCCTACCGTACCCCCGATCCCCGCATCGCAAACTAACCAGAGTAAACGTAGCATAAGTGCTTCTAAACTCCTCGGGTACTCTCGGCTCCTTGCCCACTCCCAGTCCCGATCGGACTTTTTTGTACGAGTTCATGCTGGAGACGCGACGACGAGGGACCACAGTCACACTGCAATGGGGACAGATTGCGACATCACTGGGCAACATAGATCAGTTTTTGTACAGTGATTAGTTTGTATTTTACGTCGGCAAAGCATGGCGATGATCAAAGTATAAATTCCCGAGAGAATAAGGCTTACTGGCAAAACGCAAAATCACGTGGAGAAAAAAATCCGTGATTCACAAGCAAAAACATAACGATTGTATCACTACAACATACTGAAGACTCATCAGTAAATTCAAAAGCTACATTACTACGCCTGTTCGCGAAACACGAATCTTCATGGTGTGCTAGCTTTCGCAATTATAGCACATTCTGCCACCAACTCTAATGTATGTTATTCCAATTTTCTACAGTACTACTACCTAAATTCTACCCTACCTCTCCCACGATCCTACAGTATTCCTCCCTATATTCTACCGTACCCCTCCCTCCCCTCCCCCTCCACTCACCCACTCTCATCGCTCTCTCCTGCTGCCTTCTCCTTCTCCTCCTCTTCACTCTCACTCTCCGGCACTCCCTCCCTCACGATGGGTCGGAATCTTCTTGCCCTCTGCCGCTTCCATCGCGGCCGCTGCCCCCACTCACGCGCCATCGCGCGATGAAGCGCATGCGCGAACGAGTCGATGGCGCGCGCGTCAGACGCCGCGCGCTCCCCGCGCCCACAGTGCGTCCAGCGGGCGCCGGCGCCAGGCGTCACGCGGCGCGCGCCTTCAGCCGCCGCCAACGAGTCCAGCTGGCCGCACCAGTCCGCCATCAGCAAGCAGTCCATACAGAAACCGCAGCTGAAAAAATCAATATTTCTTATCGTAATCCCCCAAGTACTCAAATCTACCATACCTGCACGCCCACTCGACCTCCTCCAGCTCAGACTCTTCGTCGTCTACCTGAAAATCACGGTGTATATTACTGTAAGTGACGTCATCGATCGACTACATAATCAGTCAATAACATGTTCCACTAACCTCCTCCTCATCCGTATCTCCGTACGTCGCCACAACCACGTGCTTCTCTCTCCTCTTCTTCTTCCCTTCCTCCTTCTTGTCCTCTCTCTCCACCACACTTCCTCTCAGTAGTCCAAATGGTGATAGTCCGCTGCGGACGCCTGCTGTGGAATTGCAACAAAGTAAATTTAAGATCCGTACTATCCGTATTCAGTGGTTGTGTGCTAGAATGCGAATCGAATGGTCACAAGCTCGACCTCGTGCCTGCAGATCCACCCAACCAAGGGGGTTAAGAAATGTTGGTAGTGAGAAATCACGATCCAAACATGCCCTGAAAGGGGTCCCCGATTCACGTGCACACAACACGAGAATAGCCTCGCAACAGGCCGCTGATCACCTCAGGACAGGCTCTCGTTGCTACTCAGGCACAGGGGTAGTCGAGACCACATTGCGTGTAGAAGACCTAGCACCTTTACCTTTTTTTACCTTTTATTACACGCGGCGCACATTTGCGTTTCAACCACTAGTCAAATTGTTTGACGCTTGGGCGCAATGATATTTCTCGGAGTGAGAGCTGAAGTTTAAAAAAAATACGCAGCAGTGGTAGAAATCATTTCCAATAATCATAAACCAAAAACGTATGTACCAAAAAGGTCGAAAATATTGGATGGTTATTCGATTTTAGGCAGAAAAATCAGGAATGTGGGTTGATTTTTCAATTTTCAGACCTTGAGATCCTAACATCTGTCTTATTTGTCAACCTACTTCGAAAAGTAAAAACCGTGCCTTGGTATTTTCCTTGGAACATGCCTTTTGGTCTATGATATAATATTATTTTTAAAAAATAATCTAAGTGGTACGATCACGATTATTATTATTATTATTCTTATTCTTATTAATAGCACAATAATTATCATTTCTCACCACTAAACACTCCCCTCCTCCTCTTCTCCTTCTTCTTCCTCCTCCTTATTCTCATCGCCTTTCCCCTCCGATACAGTACGACATCCTCCTCGCTCGATGAAGAAAGATCCCGCCATCGATCGTACTCCTTCCTGAAGAATACACGAGTGTTTATTGCATAGTTATGATGTCATCATCTCTAACGGAGTATGGGTAGCAAGACGCCATCAATGAATTATTTTCATTTTTGCGCAATTGTTTGCTACGAAATTGAGTTTCCAACTTCAAACGGATTCATATCATGGCGGTGAAACACCGGTCCACAGGGTGATACAAGTATTTCCTCGAATTACTTTGCGAGACAAGATTTGTTCTCGGGTGACTGTGAACAGACTGACAAGACGATATTTTATCGTAGTATAGACCGGGAAGCGCAGTGGTTGTGTGCTAGAATGCGAATCGAATGGTCACAAGTTCGACCCCCCGTGTCTGCAGATCATACGTGGGCAGCATATTATAGAACTTTTTTGCACAGTCCTCCCGGGCCCAATTCGGACGGTTTGCAGAGCGCCCCCGGTTACAATCTCCGAAGGCTCGCAAAAATAATTTCCGCGTTAATAAAGCGTAGTTTCTTCATGAATTTTTATCTCCCTTATTCAGCGTTACAGTACATCACAAAAAATGTGTGATAATTTCCATTGTTGACCGGAAATTATTCCATGTTGTTTTCTCGTTTGGATAATCCGAATATAGATTCATTATGCACACACTTCGACTCATGTGCAACATCCCTTGAAGAGGCTTCTAGATTGTATTATCTCCCTCCCAATTTCGAGTTCCCAAGTCGAACGTGGTTTTTTTCGGTGATCAACTATTTTCACATCGTCTAACTGTGAAGATTCTCACTGATCTGTTGAAACTGCACCAAAAATAGTCCGGATCCTCAAACATCGATTTCAACGTCTAGAATTTCGATACAACATCAGAAGAAGCGAAGAGCCATGTTCGATTAGTCTCAGTCAGATAAATTTGTTGGTAAAATCGTAGTTACTTTAAAAAAAACACAAATTATTATATTTTTAAAAAATTCGAATTTTCGGCACGATTTTTTTTTTTTAAATTCATAATATCGCACAATTGCGTGCCAATTTAGGCTTTAGCATATGCGAATAATTAGTATCCATTAAACTGCACAAAAAACGGAGCTTGGAGAGCTCCCGAAAGATTTCCAGTGCTCCCGACTGAAAACACGACTTTTTGGCTTGAAAAAGTCGGGAGCACTTTATTCGCTCATTTTCGAACAATACAACGTCTGTAAGCTACAGCATTCGTGTTCCTATGCAGGCCACCTCCCCTGTTCTTAAGAAATCAAAATATTATAGCTGGACACCTAAAAACACTGAAATAACACTAAATAATCGGAAGCTATCACATATGTGACCAAGTCTCTGCTCCGACGATACCGTCTTTGCCGTAATATTACCCGATACTTGCAGTAATATTACGGTACAATATCTGAATGGATGTTTGAAGGGGTTGCGAACTGATTACTACGATAGGGTATCATCAGAGACTTGGTCACATTTGTGATCGCGTCCGATTATTTCGTGTATATGTTTTTAGGTGTCCAGCTATAATATTTTGATTTCTTAAGAACAGGGGAGGTGGCCGGCATAGGAACACGACTGCTGTAGCTTACAGACGTTGTATTGTTCGAAAATGAGCGAATAAAGTGCTCCCGACTTTTTCAAGCCAAAAAGTCGTGTTTTTAGTCGGGAGCACTGGAAATCTTTCGGGAGCACTCCCATGCTCCGTTTTTTGTGCAGTTTAATGGATACTTTTTATTCGCACATGCCAAAGCCAAAATTGGCACGAAATTGTGCGATATTATGAAATTTAAAACAAATTCATGCCGAAAATTCGATATATTTTTTAAAAAAATATTATAATTTGAGTTTTTAAAAGTTACTACGGTTTTACCAACAAATTTATCTGACTTTGAGACTAATCGAACATGGTTCTTCGCTTCTACTTATAGTCGGGGGACTCGAGAGTTATATCGAAATTATAGACGTTGAAATCGATGTTTGTATGGGGATCGTCGGTTCTTCCTCGCGTATTTCCGAATCTAGTGTATATCTTCCTGGTCCGTAGTCTGAACACTGGTGTTGTAGGATCCATTTGGCTGCGTACTGCTTGGGGTTGAAGTTTCCGGACTATTTTGAGAGTCAATAATGAATCTTTCTCCGTCATTCATTATTATTTTCTGAGTTGCATAGACTATGCAGCATAGTCCCCCCGACTAGTTTTCGCGGTGTGCAGAGTGCTCCCGGGGGGCCGTGCCCACGTATGCTGCAGATCCACCCATCCAAGGGGGCTAAGAAATGTTGGTAGTGATTGGCAAATCACGATCCAAACATGCCCCGAAAGGGGTCCCCGATTCACGTACACACAACACGAGAATAGCCTCGCAACAAACCGCTAATCATCTCAGGACAGGCTCTCGTTGCCCCTCAGGCATAGGGGTGGTCGAGACCGCCTTGCGTGTAGAAGACCTAACACCTTTACCTTTACCTTTTATAGTTTCCAAATCGAGCCTCCACATTTGTGAATCTTGTCGTATATTATTGCAAATAAATGAAAGCTTGTCTCCACTCACATTCCAATCTTGACTCCATGTCTCTTCAGTTTCCTCACTTTATTGTGTCTCTCCATTATGAGTCGACGGACGTATGCTTGAGTGCCCACCTGTGCCCGCAGCTTCCACGCTCTGCAATTAAATAAGATTTTATTTATTTATTATTTAATAAATAAATTTAAATTTTCGACTCTACAATGCCGCATCTACTGCAGTGATGCGCGTATAGCATTTTCGCCGAACCCGACCCCGAATAACATCATCAAATGGTCGAATAGCCTTCACTTAAAATACTCCTGAAGCGTCCATGTCACTGGTTATAAATAAGCCAGCGTTGCGAAACTCCCTATTACCTAGAGATAAATGAATTTGCTCATCGCAACTTTTCGCGATGCGATCGGGAATATCCTTCTGCGCTCTCAAATTCAAATCAATATTTAATTACAAAGCCCAATCCCATAAAATTAATTTAAAAAATATAATTATAATCACGAAAAAAATCATTTCAAGATATTTCTGCACGAATTATCTGCGAGAACCCCATTTGGCCTATGCTCCTCCTTCTCACCTCTTCGCATAATATTCCTCCTGCAGCTGGGCTGCCATCAGTTGATCACACATAAGGAACGTCTCCACAGTCATCGCACGTTGCGGGGCCTGAAAAGATCAAAGATCACAGATCAAATATTATCAAAACCCGCCCTCCTCCCTCAACAGTATTCCGTAGCCTTTCCGCTACGTTACTTTTTCAGTCTACCGTAACAGGGACGACCGCCTTGTGTAATCAATAAATTAATCGATAATCCGCTCACTCTCTCGGGTCGCTTCTTTAGACTCGTGGGCCGCAGCAACAGCGGCGGCGCGTCCTCTGGTGGTTCCTAAATGCGATTCTCTTTTCCTGAATCATCAATCAGTGTTTGGATTCCAACTAATGCTCGGTACGAATCATCGATTCACCAGGTGATGCAAAAGTTAGCGAAAACTCCTAGAGCAAATATATGCGGTAATTGCGGGAATTTGTCATTTTCATTGGTATACTACAGTACTCCCCGCTCATCTACAACCGTATCCCCCTACCGTACTCATCCCTCACTCACCCAATGCGCGCACTCGCAGTCGCATCCACTGACTGGACACTGCGGGAATCTATCGAACCAGTCTCGCGCGTGTTTCGAGTGTGCAGCGTGGCCGCACCCTTCGCACGACCATCCGAGACCAGTGAGCTCACGGTGACTGAAGATTACGGCACATTAGAATTTATTGCAATGTGTAACACACGATGAGAAAAATCATTTATCTTTTGTTATGCTTTGACAATGAAATATCGTTGCAACGCTAAGATTGCGGGTATATGCTAACCTGTATAAAATAACTCTACCGGTTTTAGGGAATCCTAATCCTGGAGCGCAAAAGCGCGCCGTCTCCTACTATCAAAACCGTGTGAAACACGAGACAAACGTGGGCTTGGAGAGCAGCTGTACCATAGCCACATCAACCAGCAGTTTCTTCTCTACTTATCCCTAACGCACGAAACTCAAATATAGCGGGGTTACATCCCCCAAAACCTCCCTCCCACTCACCACACAGAGCACAGCGTCGCTGCGACCTTCCTGCTGCACCGCTCACACTGCCCGCCGCTCACCAGCTTGCGGCAGTACACGCAGCCCATCTTGATGTACGTGCCCTGCAGAGCGCGGAGGTGCAAGATGGATTATTTTTTTAGTTTAAATCCCAAACAGCGTTGGAATCAAACTATTAATGCAGCTCGCTTCTTCAGGCATACCCGAAATGTTCCATGCCAATGAAACGTGGGAATTAGGCCTAGATACATTCAGTTTCAAACACCAGCCATCTCTCTCAATGTCCTCTAAACAGGCCAGTTTTTTTTTAAATCTCGGGCGGGGAAATATTCTCACCTCACAACCCTGTCAACCCTCCCCCCCCCCTCCACGAAGGGGTGGGCTCGGGTGAATGGAATAAGCAAATGAGAGCAAATGAACTCTCTCACATTCACACACTCTCTCCTCTTACTCTTTTCTGGAGGTCTCTCTCCCTCTCACTCACCGACAGCGACTTCTCTGCGATGGCGGGCAGCATGCAGTACTTGCGCACCTCCGTCACTGCCGTCATCAGCCGGAGACGATCGAGCATTGCTGAATGAAGGAGGATTGAAGCAGATTATCGATTGGTTATTTAATAGAAAGGAGTCCAATCAAGGGAGACAGCAGACTCGTTCAGACCCCGGACACTTAACACACTCGCGAAACGCAAGTTTGGCGGGCGGCGGGATGCAAAATGTGATTCGCCACAGCAAAGCTACGTTTCGGCCCTAAACTTCGTTTTTGCAGAAACCGTTTGCGGTATAAGAAAGGCAAGAAATGCTCACACACTTTCACGGCTCAATGCACACCGTATCTCAGAGCTGTTTGCAAAAGTTCTCATATTTTCAAACCATTACTAGTTCGGGTGCGAATAAAATTCTTTCTCACATTCATAGGCTGAAATCCACGAAAAGACGAGGGGCTCGCCGAGCAGATCGATCATCAATCGGCCAAAGACGATCGAGATCACAGCGCACGTCTGGATGTCGTTCTGAAATAGGGATAGAGGCAATCAATACTACAGTAACCCATTACATTAAATATACAGTATTTAGATGGACACCGCATGTCGCTTCATCTGCAACCCGCTACATCGAACATTCATTTCGCAGACTACACATTTGCTTTTATTCGCAATAACCTAGCACACTTGTTGTTTCACCACACTCTTATGAACGCTGGTGATGTCGTGCTAGCATTACTGCGCAGTTGTACTGCCTATACTAAAAAAAATCCTCTAATGTGAACTATACCATACAGGGTACTCTTGCGTTCCAATTCCAAAATTTCTCGAAAGGTATCAAGATAGAGGCTGCTTGCGAAAATAAGAGAGCCTCTCACTTTCCCCCACTCTCTCGTTCCTGACCCCTCTCTGGGTGTTCGAGTGACGTCACTCACCGCATCAGCATGTCTCCTCAGCATGTCCTCCACACTGCTCACCGCCGTTTCCGTTTCGTCCTCTTCCGATCCATCCGAGAACGACAGTGGAGGCTGCGGCTGCAGAGGGGTGGTGGGAGAGCCGGGGATACTGCAAAGAAAGTAAACCATGTATACTTTCAAAATATCCATAATGAGTCATCCAAAAAGGGGCAAAGCGTGTTTCAGCTACTCGTAATTCGGTTGCAGATGCTAAAAAAATTTTTGGGCTGACAAAATTGTGTTGCCATTCTCAATACAAAAAAATTTAACGCAAGCAACATCGGAATCTGTAATCCCATTGGCTTCCCGTTTCACGCTCATATCAAAACTAGAGTCTCATTTTTTGGCCATGATGGTGTCAAGGTTCCGAATAAGAGAGGAATTAAGCTCTGGCTCTGCGCACCCACGTACTCTCCGTTTCACGCTCAGATCTTATACGTGCACTGTATGCTTACGACGATCGGGTGACAGTCACATAAATGAAAGAAAAAATTCCGAAACAGTGCACCCACGTGTACGTGTCCCGTTTCAAGCACCTATAAAGAGCGTGAAGTGAGGACTGGAAACAATTTACACCATACTGGTGTGGGAACACTGCGAAAATATTACAAATTTAAAATGATACGTTAATTAAATGGCCTACTGGTGGTGTACTCTCTTTCTATACCTCGGCGTGTCTCTCGCTTTGCCATGCTCTCTCGTAGCCGTGTCTGTTGTTTAGGAGCGGAACGTTTTAATATTTTGGACGAGTGTTTGTGAATTTGTAATAGGCTCGGATAGTGCTGCCCACTTACGTTTCCCCGTTTCATTCTCCTCTCATAATCCCTCCCCTCACCTGCTTCCATCTCTCCTCTTCATCGCCGCTCTCCTCTTCTTCCTTCTTCTCTCATCGGGTGCCACTCTCACTCCCACATTCGACTGCACCTCGAACGCCTCGTCCGGCAGTGTCCGCCATGTGTGAGAGGATCGAGCCGAACTGCATACACAATTATTCATTTTATTCACTTTAAATATCATGCAGGGTGCATGTTAGCATAGTGGCGCGGAGTTCTATTACTAGCACATAGCTTGAAACGCCGAAACAACTGGGGAAAAAAGAATAAGGGCTATACTACGCGCAACTACCAATTTAAAGGGACAGTAAAGACACCGTTGAATTCCCGCACATTTCAAAGGTCTCGCCTGGATTTCTGGCCCGCGGGAAGAAACAAAAGCATAGGGTGGGTGTCGAACCCCTGACCTCACGATCGCTAGGCAAGCGTTTTTTTTTTTTTCATTTGGGCTTATGTAGGGTAGGGCGCACACTATCTCTATCCTTACGTCACTCTTGGAATGTGGATCAAATGAACAAGAATTTGTGTGTTTACTGTCCCTTTAAGGTTGTATGTTTTAGCTCCATTTTTATATAAAATTAATGCACAATTATACGAATAAACTCGCCTAATATATTTATATAAAATACTAATACTAAAAAGTGGCTACTTGTTAACATAGCGGCGCAGAGTTCCGAGACTAGATTATGATGTGAAACGCTGAACCGCTGGCAAAATTGCTAGAACTATACAGCACGCAACCTCACTCTAGCGTTGGCTATTACGCTCCCCAAATTCGTACTAATCCATACCCGACTACCCCTCTTTCCAGCCAATAATCTACTACCGTACCCGTGCCATGCGAGATCCTCGTTCGTCTTCCTCCTCACGTCCGTCGGCTGAAGTCCGTAGTGGTACTCGCCGAACGCGCCGTACCGTCTAGAAGACATCGATTGATTGCATTACCGCATTCTACTTTTATACGGTATTTAAAAATTAAAATCAATCGATAACTAACATATCGTCGTCCATCGGGTCGTGCACCGGCGAGGGCGCCTCGGTGCGCGGCACGCGCTCCCTGAAGGTTAATTGTGTTGAATGATTGCATCATCACTGTGTAATAGCATATTTTCAGAAATTGAATATGTGTAGCACTATTATCGTCGCTAGTTTAGAATATTACGTCATCACTACGTAATCAGAAAGCCCCTCTCAACTCACATGTTCGTCTTGTCCTTTGCCCGCAGCCGCGTGCGCATGCGCCACTTTGCTAGGCGTGAAGTGCGCCTGAAGAATGTTTTAATGTATTTTTAATACTTTTTGCCTTAACACAGCAAAGATAATCCTTTTTTTTCTAAAAGCGCGTTAGATTCCTATTGAATAGGTGAAAATATTTAAATTTATACGCTGCAGTTGAAACCACGAAATAACTGGGGATAAAGGGATTTTTTTCTGAAGAGCGGTTAGAGTTCCCATTGGATACCAAAAAAATATTCAGTGTTATAATTTTTCGTTGAAACCGCAAAATAACTTAAGGGTGTGCGGACACTCTTACTACTTCACCATGCATTCACGAACCACTCCACACGTTTCATCGCTCGCTTGCAGTAGCATTTTTTTCCGAAGCCATCGAACGACGATCATTGTGTGCAGCAAAAATTCGCTGTCACACGTGTCTTCCGCAACCGCACAATTGCGGGTGGCGGAGCTCGCATTGTCTAAGTCCTACGCAAAAATTATCCAGAACTAGGTATTCTGCGACGCTTGACTATGCTTATCCAACGCTGATGGTGCGTTTTGGAACTGCCGTTTAGGATCACGAAAATGTGGGAGAGTTTGCAAATGTTCAGAAACGCATCCTGGAAAATATGCTGAGGGTTCCCAAATGGCAGTTCCAAAACGTCGTATCACCCCTTTCCACACTCACTTCTCCGCATCCTCTCCTCTCGTCCCGTCCTCCTCTCCCGACGTGTCATCATCATCCACCACCTGCTCCGCAGGCTCCTTCTCGCCCTCCCTGTAATGTCCGGATGTTACTATCGAAGAACATCTGCATGACCATTCAATTAAGGAATAATTTTTTTTAATATAAGTAAGGCTTTCGTGAAACCTGGAGCCACCTAACGTAGGCTATATTGAAACAGGAAACACAACTCGATCAATTTCAACACAAATTCAGCAGTATACAACTCGATCTTGTAGCACCAAAGCAGCAAGTAAATCAAGGAACACAAACAAATCTCACTTCGTCTTCTCCCTCCTGCCCCGCCGCTTCTTCCTCAGCAGCACATCATCTCGGAAGCCTGAAATCAATCGATAATACAGTAATCCTCATAATCAATCAATAATCTAATACCGCAATCTACCGTACCCGGTTCGTATCGATCGAGGGCAAAGTCGGCTACAAGCTCGGTCGGTCGTACGGCCATTCTGGCGCCGTCCTGCGGCCGCCCGCTCTCCATGTACACCGTGCGCGCCATGTACTCGCCCTCTTCGGCCTGTAAAAGAGAGGGGATATTGCGTCATTCTTAGGTAATCTAATAACAAACTTGAATTTCCACACTGCTGCGTAATTTAACACCAATTTTTCGGTTCCATTTTCGAACACTACACAGAAACCATTCCGAGATAGTCCCAGATCTCTCGTCTCTCTCCGTTTCACCTCCACGCTCATTATTTTCCTCACAAAAAGCCCTTCTTTCTGCATGCACACCACCGTTGTCCCCCCCTCTCCTTTCCCCTAGCAACTGTTTTTTTGGTCCGAGAGAGTCCAAAAAGTGCAAGATCGTCATTGTCTACCGTCAATTGCCTTTGTTGACGAGTTTCGCTGAACTTTCAAAAGCCCTTGCATCTCATCCCCCAGCACCACCAAAACCCCCTTCCTCCTCTTTCACTTCCCGTTACTTCCGCGTTTCAGGCTTTGCATGCAACGCTGCCGCGCAGCCGTTCAACAATGATTTACGCCCAGCGTTTCGCTCCACTTCAGTCTATCACGAGGCCACGATTTTTAAAATAATTTTCTCTAAATAAAAAAGCACCTCGCTGAGATGAGGAGATTCGATAGGACAGAAAATCGTCACAACTTGGTCAACAAAGACCTCACGAGATGGGTTTGTGGTGCTGATCGTTTAGTGATTCAGGGGGAACTCTCATTGTTAGAGGGGGGGAGTGGGAGGCCTAACCAATGTCTATTTTGCGTCACTCCTAACTACCACACACACGTATCACTCCCTCGCCCACTTCTACTTTCTTTGAAAAACGCTGCATACAAAATGGGCTATTTACCCCCTCCCCCACTATTACAGTATACGTTTTCAACAAATAGTGATCACCCATACCCGTCTCGACCGCGCCCACGCTATTGAGCGCTCGGCGCAACCTCAATCCGCCTACCAATCAATCTCCCCAAAAAAACAGTAGCGCGCCTCCACAGTTCTTCTTCATTCCATATTCTTTAATAACACTCATATCCGCACATTTGCATGCGTGTTGACGCTCCTTTCTGGCGAACAATAAATAAACAATAAATCAATAACTGATTCTCTACCGTACCATCTGCATGCCCAACTGCTCCTGTCTGCCTCTTCTCCTCTCAATCTCGTCTGTTCTCCACTCAGGCGGATAGCCCGAGGCGCGCAGATCGTGCAGAATCAGACCCGTCATCTAAAAGAAACATTTTTTATAAAGATACATTAACAAATTTTAAAATACATCCTTCACACACACACACACCATGTTTGCCTTCGTACTTTACATAACAAAATGATAGGTCCCGTTTTCTGCAAATTTAGCTTGCAATGTAGACCACAGAACAATCAACCCGGCAATTTTGTCAAATAAAGCACAATTCAGAGTTGGCTCAGAGTTCAAATACCACTACCCACCAGTCTCCAAGCGCGTGCGATATCGTGCAGTCCGTGTCTGGCCGCGACGTCCGAGTTGAATCCGGCCAGTTGCGGAGGGGTGGCGCCGCCCATACGGTACCTGAAGGATACTGTGCTGTAGGATACGGTTTAACAAGAATCCCCATGTCTGAACAAGTGTATGACATTGTCGGGTGAAAGAGTGGTCCAACCCTGTTGATAGTGACAGGGGAAATAGTCTGATTGCGCAACGATACGTGCTATGTCTCAGAGGAGGTGATGTGAGATCGCGTCTGTATTTTTTCATGAACAGATAGCAGTTCAAGCACGAATGAACAATACTTTTCTTTTAAATGCCCTCTGTAGCGCAAATTCAACTCGCGACTTTCCAATAAATTCAATTACCAATTCTACAGAATCGCACGAACGTCCGAACATTTCTTTTTGACTGCGTTGTGTTCCACCAAATCACCGGGCTCGTTTCTTGCTATATTTTAACAAGGAGGGCAAGCTATTATCGAGCTACTAATAGAATGTGCAAATAGAGCTGGGCTTTGATTACTTCGAGAGGCACAAATTCACCCGGCTGTTACATGTTTTCTCACTTCTACTAAATCTTCCGTTCAATCCCCAACAGGGGTGTGCGGCAAGGGCTTTTTTCGGCAATCGGCAATTGCCGGCAACTGCTGAAATGAAAATTCGGCAAGTTTCGGCAATGATTAAAATGACCAAAAAACGACTATTTGAAGCTGAAAACGTCTTCGCGAATTCCAACAACGAATCCCAATCGATAAAATAGGTGACAGATGTTTGACTTTTTCTTCAAAACGTTCGAAACTATTAATTAAAAATTTTCTCTCTCGTATATTTTATTATATGATATATTGATATTTTTCTTCATTTTTCTACATTTTATTCCAAAAATATTTGATTGCCGTTGCCGGCAAGCAATTTCGGCAATGAAAGTACGGCAATTTCGGCAACCGGCAAGTGCCTTGCCGCACAGCCCTGATCCCCAAACTCACTCGAGTGCCAGCTCGACAAAGCACCGCTGCGTGAGGTGCTTGGCGGCGTGTTCCGGCTGCCCGCATCGAATCAACGACTGGGTCGGACCGCGGAACGGGTCGTACGTCGAGTGGTTGGCTGCAGCTGCGGCGTGCAGCGCTGCAGTCAGCGAGACGCAGCCCGGCTGCGGACGCGTCGGCACCGGACCCTGCAGATAGCGGGGTTACGGTAACAGCGGTTACTGTACTCGAAACACTGTAGTTCGAAAAACAAGGTGAACGCCGGTTGGGATATAATAACGGTGCATCTCCGTTTCCATGACCGCTCATCACTAATAGACCGGCCGCGTGAGCGATTCGAGTTTCAACGCCCCGGAATATCAACTACAGTAAGCTCACTCACCCTCGCTCGATCCTTGGGATCGATAATGGTCACTCGTTTGGGCATTGGATGGGCGGGAGAGGTGCTCAGCGAGCTCGACGCCGTGCCTCTGCCTGCAAACAAACTAATGGATAATTATGAAAAATATGTTTTGGCACAGAAAACGGATTCATACGAGCGACATTCAATATAAAATGCAAATATTAATGGAACTATGAAACCATAGGTCGACAGGGCAGGTAGTATTTTTTTAGTGGGCAGGCTTCGTCGTTTTTGACGTACCTTTTTTGACATGTGTATGAAACCACGGACATCTCTGCGAAAATACGGTGCAACGACTGTCAGAGACGGTATTACGGGGTGGGGGATCCGACCTTATGCCACACAACTACCGTAACCCACTCGAGCTACCATAACCCGGCCCAGCAACAGTAACCCACCCGAACTGGAAGACGTCGACGTCGAGGAGTGGGGTGACGAGGAGGAGGCGGAGGTGCTCAGTATCGACTGCAGCACGAATGGAGGCTTGGGCGGCTGAAAATTATTCATTTCGTCGTAACTTATTCAATTACGGATAATATCGATCGCTCTTTCTTCACTCTCATTGGTCACACTGATCCAACCAAAGTGTACCATGTCAAGAAGCATACCAAGCCTACAGGAATTTATTCTCATATTATACCGCTTCTTGAATTGTCCCTCGACCATCGCGCATACCAAACACCATAAATAATTTTGCGTGTTTTTTTTGCATTTTATGCCATTCCCCCAATAAATATGTCAAATACCAGCGCAAATGCTTCTCGCCTGATTTGCATTACTCATTTCTGAAAAAAACGCGGACAATGCCTATTTCTTTTCTATTCTTCTTTTCCTAGGAAAATAATTGTGCGATATGAATCACCACGCTGATTTCGCCGACTTCCTAACTCAGCTGCGCCCTATATGCTCGCTCATTTAAAATTGCGTAGAATCGGTTAGGAGTTGGAAAGAAACAAATTATCAGTTACAAAAAGAGCAAAAGGCAGTAGCCGGAACCCAAAGCACGATACCATTTATATTTTTGCGGTCAAAACAGCACTAACTTTCATTTCACGTGTCAGCATAAGATAGGCGCTTGAAACCACAAACCTTCGGGTTGGAGAACATGCTCTCCGCCGCCTGGCGCTCCACGAACGGCAGCTTCTCCGGCGCCAGCGAGTTGACTGAAATTACAACAATATATTCTTTATTTATCTTGATACTATTATTTACAATCATTCCTGTTCCCTACCAACTTCATTGTTATTTCCACAAAGTAATATATGCTATTAATGTTAATAATTAAATTTAAGTTCGTTCCTGTTCCCTACAATCAACATTTTCCCATGCAGCTCAACCACTATCTTCCTGCCTCATCTCCCCACACCCTCGACTTGGCGGCGCACAACTTGGCACCATGCCAAGAACGTCTTTCGTTGCCTGAATCTCTCGTTTCGCGCACTCTCTCAATGGTCCCTCTTTCTATAACTTGTTCTCGCTGACTGTGTTTCCAACGCTGAATTCTCCTCCCCCCCCTCTATCTCCACCTCCGAAACTGCTCGCTTTCGAACCTGATCATCCCCCTATTCATCGTCCTTTTTCTTCGTCACCACTCACCATCTAGCGTCTAACCGTCTTCCAGACAACATACATCGGTATACCCTTGTCCCTCCCATACCATATTGCTACAAAAATGGCGCACCATTGTGGGCACATCTCCGCCCACTATCAATCACTCGCAGACACTATTTGATCGGGAACAGCATTTCTCACGCATAAAAATTGCAACGTGCCTTCGCGACACGAGTCCAGCCAGCTTCCTTTTCGTATCTTGATCACCCAGAAAACTTCATTCTCTCTCTCGACCTCGTTGGCCATTCCAGCAGGCGGGAATTACCCCTCCCCCACCCCGTCTCTGCTTCTAAATGCACGGGTATCCAGCACATCTTTAGAGACTCTAGAGACGATTCCTGAGGGGAGGATACGGGGGGAGGGCTACCAGAGACAACAGGAAACCCAGAGTCGTTTTAGCCGACAACGGTGACTGACAAATTACGGCGAACCTATACTGCAAACCGACTCCCCGTCAGGCTCCGCCCCTTCCCCATCCCCCCCCCATCTCCTTCCCCATATCATTTTGCCCGTGCCGAAGCAGTGACAATATTGTGCACAGTCATTCACACGCTATCCCAGGAGGGTGCAGTCAAGGCAATAAATGCTGCGGCTTAAAAAAGGATCACAGGCCCTCATCAGTAGGGCTGCTAGGATACCCCCCCCCCCCACTTCCCGGAAGCGTGCCATCCATTATCCCTCGTTTCCGCTTCTTCTTCGTTGCATGGACGTGCCGATTCTCTCCATTTGTGTACTGTGTCGCCCATTGCCGACCATTGTTGTGTGGCCTATTTTGTGTGTCTAGCAGTCTTCTTCCCTTCAAAATGATCCGTTCTTCGCGCCTCGCAATTCCTCCCCCCCCCATCTTTTGTTTACGTTAACGCCGTCTCGCCTAGCTTCCACAAATTTCGAAAAGCCGCCGGCATAGAGCAAAAGGTATGTTCCAGGGAACAAACGCAGACATCATTTCGGGGTTGCGCCTGGTTTACTATCCCGGCTGCAGATTTTTAACAAGCGTCTGCACATTTTTCTGATGTAATCAGATATGGGCTTTCAGCTGAACACAAAATTGGGAAAAATATATTTGAAAATATAAAATTTTGAAGAAAATTTTTTTTTAATATTTTGAGCACAATATGTGTTTTGCAGTCGCCAAAATCTGATAATTGATCCTTTTTGTCGTGACAGACTAAAAATAACACATTTCAAAATTCTTCATGGAACATACGATTTTGGTCTATGGCCGCCGGTGATTTTTCTCTCTCAACATGATAATTCCCTTATCACTCACTAATCACTGGATGCACATCGCTGTCTCTTCCTAGCTGTTTGCCCGTCTATTCCCTCATCTTTTGACGCTCACGCGCACTGATAACTATGATAACGTCGTATGCGTGTGCAGCATACTCGCCCGGCTACAACATAAGCTCAGAAAGCACTTCCTTACTCTCCCCCCCCCTTCTGATGGCATTTCAATGGAAGAAAAGCCGTTCCCGATGGTCCCAATCTCATATCTCTCTCTCTGTATTTGACTAGCGCGTCTACCATTTTTTTGCCATCATTTCACAGCTGTTCAACGCCCCCGTCACACCCCGTTTCGTTCGAAGATCATTTAGCGACAAACAAAGGCTGCATATCCGGGAGCCCCTCGTGCCTCCCCCCTTATACTTTGTTTGCTGGCAATCCCATCCCTCCTCTCAAGGCTTGAAACTCAAGTAGAAAGAATAGAGAAAATTCTCTACGCACACATCCGTGTCAAATTACATTGCGAGCAGCCCACTGCATTATGCAACCATTCGATGGCTAATTTGCCCTTGTACATTTTTAAATCGCGTTGAGGACCCTGCCACTTATCTCTGAAAATTTGTTCGGAATTCATTTCCCACATCAATTTGAACCTTGTATGTTCGCGTTCCCTCGCATAAGGCGCTAAGGGAGCGAAACAGTGTAATACTATTGTAGTTTCCAACACTATTACTTGTAGTATTCATATAAATAGATATAGATATTAGCAAACTAATTTAAAAAGTTCCCTAATGCGCCATCATTCGACCATCGCAAGATCAGCATCACCGTTTCCGAGGGGCGACTTTGAAAGATCACTCGAGAATAACGGAGCAAACATCGTTAGCCATCTCTCTCCTCTGCACATGATTCATGTCTTTGTCTGTCTGTCTTTTTTCCTCCACCACCACCCACTCTTTGCGCAACAAGTCGTAGTACTCAAGCATCCCCGCCGAATATGCAAAAAAAGGCTCACACAGTTTGTAGCGAAAATATTCCACCAATTTCAAATTGTTGCAACATATTATCAAGATACTATCGTAATTATCATGACTTATACATTGACTTCCATCTTGGAAATCTCCAAACGCCCATCATTAAATATTTGAAAGAGGCCAAGAATTATCAGTAGCACGTAACCAATCCTTGCTCGAAACCCCTCCCCTCCCCACCCTTTTCTCTCCTCTTCTCCAGTCATCCTATTCGCAACAGACACTCATATGCCTTATAGCACGCCATTCCCTCTCTCTCTCTTTCTTTTCTGTCTATCACTCCCTCTGTCCTACTTATCAATCAATCGATATCAATCCGACTGACGACCTCCAAGTGAATGCACTCTGTTAAGCCTCAGTCTGCCTTGAGGGTGCAAGCGACAGTGTTCAGAGATAGAGGCATGTTTGCTCTCTTTCTCAGAAAACGATCCCTAGTACACTCTAGTATTCCTACACCTACATGTCCTATCATTTTAGAACAGGTAGTTAGAGAACTTTTTTTTTAAATCGTAGCTAAAAATATATTCGTCCTGCGTTCCTGACCACCCCTCCTCGAATTCTCTAAATTGCTCAAGTGTTTTCCGGCATTCACATTGTTTCTTGTGCACACCTATTCATAGAGCGAAGGAGACAAGAGAACATTGGGAGAAAGAGAGTCTGGACGAAACTAAGTGCCAATACAATTGACCCTAACGCAATCCGCGGGGCACTTCCCTATTCTCCTTCATTTGTTCTTCGCGCAGTCGTGTTTTCAATTGCCTAACGATGACGCAATTGTGCAATAATCTCTCCTTCCAGTCCATCCGAATGTTGATAGCTTGACAACGTATCACCATCTCCTAATCTACACCGCACAAATTCCTCGCACACTCATGCGCGGCGGGTGAGCAATAATCAATCATAATGCAAACACCGTAATCCTAACATGTGTGATCAATTTCCAATATTTATAGCGCATTTTACAAGCAGTTTGTTGCAGATTCATTATCGGTTCGTTGTGCCGCTCGCAAGTGGCCATAGCTCTGGGACTGATCGCGGGCGTCTATCTCATCGCAATCAGCTTCTTTCCCGCCGATACGGTAATAATGACGAATACTGTAGCAAAATAACATGAGGGGTACGGTAGAAACCCTCTTCCACTACGTCAGTTTGTGTTGATCGTACATGAATGGGCCCAGAAATAGCTGACGATAAAATGGCAACGAAACGTACAGTCACACTAATCTCTCCACAACACCATGATTCATTGCCCATATACCTATATCAGCTTATTACGGTAGATCCACCACAGTACCCCTACTACAGTATTTTCAGAGTGCGACGGAATGGCGGCGCGGCCACTTCTACGGCGCCTACTTCGTCGATGATCGGCGGGTTCGCACCAATCGATAATTAGTGAATTCACTAATTAATTAGTTGCAGTTACAAAGCATCGACGAGCCGCCGGCCGTCACGCCTGCGCTCAATGAGGCGAACGAAATCGAAGAAAAGAAGAAATTGCCCGTGGGCAAACCAAAGAAAGCAAACAAAACACGAGGAAAACGTGTGAAACCGACAACTGCGAAGACAACAACGACAAAGACACCAACTACTACTACAACAGCAGAAGCTGCAGCCGAAGATACAGTAGCAGAAACCACCGATTTGCCCGTCTCTTCCGTTGCCACCACCACCACCACCCAGTCCACAGTAGCCCGCGGCAAGAAGAAGCCATCGGTAAGCACCTTCGCATGGGTCGAAACAGTAGGTGAAGAAATGCCAACATATGGATAGGCCTCGTTGTTTTTTTTGGTGTACCTTTCGATCTATGCACCTTCACAACTCTAAATAAATCAGTACACCGTATCCTTACAGGTCACCAAGCCTAAAAAGACGGAAAACTCCGACACCATCTTCTTCCGCACCGCAGTGCTTCACACACAGATCAAAGGTATCGATTTTTTTTTAATTTTAGAAACGGAGGAGAACTTTTACAATTCAGGCGGCGTCGGAGTTCGTATCACTTCACTGCAAGAGTGCGGCAACAAGCGCACCACCAAACTGCGCATCGGCCAGCTGTACGTGTCTTTCGCATTCTCCTTTCCGTTTCCCCATTGCATAGTAATGAAGCAATTTCAGCGAAATCAGCCTCCGAAAGACCACCGTTCACACCAAATGCCCGTGGTTTTTTGCGCCCCACTGCAACCTGGTCGGCTACTATGCCACCGGCGCCATCACTTCCACCTCTGAGCAAGAGGTACCGTGCTACTTTGTTATGCATGTCCAAAAAAGGAGTCATCCCTAGTGAGAATGTTTTTAAAATAAGAGACTGCGCCTCCCCTCTGGAGATTTGACTGGGCGACTTTTGAAAGGTGTGGTTGCAATTATTCCGATCACACGCTGATGGCCACGCCATTCCATAGCCCCACCATCTCTAGCAAATAATGGGGAAATTGTGCAAAAGTGAGTGAGCGATAATCATACATTCGTCTGATTCAGGTGCCCCTCCCTCCTCGTCTACCATCGTTTGCAGAGGTTTACGACAACAGAAAAGGTATTTCCCTCTTTCTCACTCGCCACGTATCGGACCGTGACAGATTCCATTCTGATCATGGCTTTTAATAGTGAATTCTTGCGCATTTATAAGGCACGAAACACGCACGCATGCGTTATCAGGGCGCGGTTTTCTATACGTCCGCGCCCCCTTATCTCGCTATAAATGTCGTGGAATTGGACCGTGTCCAGACATCTCAACCAGAATGTACACTTTTTGAAGACGGATAGGATAATTATTTTTAATGTAAACATATGAACTTTCTAAATGACAAAATGCTACTTCCTGTGTTTACTAACGGCGAGTGAAGCTCACGAACGCTCCCTGCTGGTAAACAGCGGAAGTTCCCATCTTGTTATTCTGGCATGCTCTTATCATTTTATACTTGTAATACAGATGAGTGGAAGCAGATCGAGCTCATCGACGGTAGGTCAACGCCGACCCACGCGCACCGACTCGCCGTTTGCCTGCAGCCAATGTATCTCATGGCCGACTGGCCGCTCATTCCCAACTTCTTCGAGGTACTACAGTAAATTGATGTTACAGTACTTTCACCGGGACTTGAGCAAGGGATACTCTGGGACAACTATTGGGAGCCTGTCTTTTCAAAGGGTGTCCAACTTCCCATATTACTGTATTTCTATGGCTACCTTATTACGGTATTCTGCCGCCCAATCCTACCGTATTCCAGACCTGGATCAGCAACGGCGCCACCATCTTCTACATCTACGTGCACTCTGTGAGCGAGGAGGTCGATCTCATGATCCGTCTCTACGAGGCGCAGCGTGACATTGAGGTTAGTGGCGAATGGTGATCTCCCATCGATAGGGCACCCACAAAATCGAGTATTGAGTACTAGAGAAACACCAAAGAGCAGGGTAAAGTCAGAAATCAAAAGTACTAGTTGGAGAGAAGCTAGAGAAACACTACAAAATCAAAAGTTGGAGAGAAGATAGAGAAACGCTACAGATTACTTGAAAATCGTAGCTTCCGAAAGTTTATGAACTGAATAATCAGGTGGTGCGCGTCGACTGGCCGGCTGTTCCTACGTCAAAGCCAGAGGGCGACGACCGCAATCCGAACAACCGCATGTACCGGACGGAGGTAAGTTCTGATAATATTTAATATTCTACAACACTACAGTGATAGAGTAACTCTAAATTATATAGTGGGTAGAAAGGAAGTAATAGCATTGCGGTAGAACCTAAATCTTCCGTTTCCTTGTATCTTCACAATGTGAGGCGAATCGATCCGTTCGACCAGTTCTTACCTTTAACATCAATGCGAAACAGCTATCTGCCTAGCGCATAACCACCGAAATTTAAAACGCTCGCGGCTTTTTACTCCCATAGAACCCACACCTCCCATGTCATTTTCTTTTTCTTCGAAGCAATACACAGGCTCTGATCTTTAATGATTCAAATCCCGTAAATATCAAGTCCCTCTGAAACCCGCCTCTCGCAGGTCGGCACCGCTATCAACGACTGCATCCTGCGGGCGCGTGCCACCGCCGATCTCGTCGTCTCCTCGGGTAATTAACAAGTAGCTAACGCTCTCTCAATTGCATGCACTCTGTCGTCCATCAGGCGAGAGAGCACGCGAAATTGAGAGACAGAGATTTTGAAAAAAAACATCGTTCCTTTCAGATCTCGATGAGATCATCACTCCGTTGAATCTCAAAAACACCACGGAGACACTACTCGACGTCATCGAAGACTTCCGGGTACGGAATTACAAATATGAAGCGCCACAATGATTCCATAACACAACGCGTTGGCCCAAAGGCGAGAAAGCACGCAAAAGTGAGAGGGGTTAACATGCGTAAACACTTTGTTTTTAGCCATTTTGGTATCGCTTCATAAATAGAAGATTACTCTCTGAAGCCAATAACTATTCACAAATTGCCCCCCATTTCAGTCGCGCAAGCTCAAGCGCAACCTGCTGCCCGGCGCATTCCTCTTCCGGCAGAGCTTCGCCTATGCAGAGGTAAATTGCTACATTTGTGCTACCGTAACCCTTCCCACAATGCACACCGTAATCTACCGTAATCCTTGCTCAGAACAACTGGTTCTCGATCAATCATCCGTCGCAGCTCAATTTCGACAGCTACAAGTCCATCGACTACGAGACCAAAGTGTGGGCGCGCGGCTATCGAAGCAAGGTATAAACAAATCGATATTCGTCACCTCCAAAATAAATATCAGTGTAAAAAATAAATCGATAATCCAGGTAATCTACGTGCCGGATCGCGTGTTTCGCGCGCACGTTCACGACGTGGTCGCGTTCGAGAGCAAGCGCTGGACTACGGTGGTCATTGACCCGGATCGCGCCCGCATCCTGCACTTCCGGCAGGTTGGTATACTGTAGACTAGAGAGAGATCTACCGTATTCCATCGATATATCGATATGTTTAGCATGCTGTAGACTAGAGAGAGATATTTACCATTATCAATCGATATGCTCAGGTCAAGAACAAGTGGATGGAGCGGGGTAACGTCAGCGCTAACAGTGGCGTGGTGGCTGCGGCCGCAACCGGCTGGCAGGCTGCATACGCGGCACGGCTCGAGGCGGCGATGGAGGCAAGTTGGCATTTCATAGTGCTCGAGAAACGCGGATTCACCTTGCAGCCTGACGCCGTCGATCAAACGCTTCGCGGCGCCTTCGGCCTCACTTTTGGCAGCGAACAATGGCCGAATCTCGGCGAACAGGTAAACCTTATTTCTCGTGCCATTAGTTGCGTTTTTCATCACGTAGTAAGAAAAAAAAGGAAAAACGTAAATTAACAAGACAAAAAGTAATAAGGTTATTGTAGGTGTTATCCGAGATTGAGAGCTGTCGCGACAAGAACGACCAGCTCAAGAAGGAAAAATGTGTCACCGAGTGGGCCTGTCGTTCCACCATGGAGACTCTGAGGCCCAGTCAGTGGGTCGAACCAACGAATGAAACCGCATGGGTAGTCATCTAGTGGCCCCCTCATCCCCGCCGTTTAGGAACCCGAAAATATATACTTTTTATTACTTCTGAAACATAACCAGAACAAATTCAGGGGGAAAATATGATAAGGGTTTCTAAACGGCAGTTCCAAATGTCCTATCACTCCCCCCCCCCTCCCCCCACTCCTCCTACTGTAGCCACGCTTACTGTACTTTTACCGTAGTTCCGCCCGCATAGCTTGCTATGCTATCATAGCAACCGACTATCCTATTTCGCTATTGTAGTCCTGTTTTCTGCTACAGTAGTCCGCATCCAGGCAGCGCACTATGCCGCTACCGTAATAATCTCACACAAGCATCACGCATGCGCGCACATTCTCCTCTCTCGCTACCCGGGTGCCCTATGCATCGCTCGTGTATCATACGGTAGCCGTCCTTTCCTCCGCTCCCCGCATCGAATCGACTACTGACTATGGCCTCTACGAGGTCGCCATCCCACCGTTGTATTGACGCGATTTCTCTCGATGTTTCTTGCCATACTTGCGCACCCACAGGGTCGATAAAGTATTGTTTCCTGTTATTTCAGTTACCTATGGAAAACTTACACCCAGAACAAACGAGTGAATAATCAATAACCCGCTTATTACGGTAACTATTTGCCCACTGTACCTGCCACTCCAATCAGTCCGTCGGGCGCCGTATCGATCGATATGTCGTTGGCGTAGTTGATGGGGTAGCGGGCGTGGTGCGGGAACTCGTGCACAATCTGTGATTTTGATAATTCGCTTTTTAGAAAACACAGAAAATCTGAATTAGTACGGAATCGCACCAGCCAATTGTCGAATGCTCGATTGTGGCACTTCTTCACTTTACCGGACCAAGCAATCCATCTGTGAGGGAATCAGAGGTGACCGCTAGATTATAACACAGTGAGATGATGAATGAGGGTCCAAACTCGGGTTACTAGGTCCGGTAAAGTGAAGAAGTGCCCGATTGTTTTCGCAACTCGAAATGAACGGGCTATCATAATCGTCTTAAAACCCACATAGATGTTTTCAATATGACATTGAAACCACAATCTACCTGGCTGTGTGCGTTACCACCTGCCGATTCATAGTGGTTCGAATCGTTTTTGCCCAAAAACACTTAAAATAGTAACAGTAATAATAATGCTCACGACTAATCCGTCCTTGCCGCCCGAGATGAACTTGGACTCGTCGTTGGGGAAGAAGGCGATGGCTGCAAATAAATTTGAATTTCGATAATCGCTCATCAAGGAATCACCGGGTGGATGCCTTGTCCTCTATTACTTTACCGTGGAACAAGGAATCACCTACCTGCACAATGTGCAAAGTAAATTCAACATTTACTATATAATAATTTCAATTCCAACATATTTCCTTATCAAATAAATGTCACTATCATTTCAATTATTACTACCATTATGATTTGTATTACTTTTTTGAAAATACCTACCACACGCCGAGTCCCTATGGTCGTGGAAGCTGGCGTAGGGCATGAAGGGCCGTCGGACGTCCCAGATGTGGATGTTCGTGTCGTTGACAACGGAGCACGACGCGATTTGAGTGGATCTGCAATTGACATCGTCAATCATTTGACAATTATTTTAATTAATAAAATTGAGACATTCGGGCGAATGATTGGGCACATCCATACCTGGGCGCCGATCCAGTGGACTATCATAATTGGCCAGGAGACCAGTACATTTTTTTTTCAAAATTTGCACGGAAAATGTATTTTGGACATCTCACACAGGTATCGGCACATTATCAAAGCAGATCAGCTATTCACATTATCACCTTCTCTTGAAACATGGGACGAACAGGGCTTACAGTAAGCCGCTTACTACATATTTTTCTAGTACAAGTGTGTTCCTCCCTTCAGTGATGCTCATGAGTCCCGAAATTCGGCAGCGCGGGGGGGGGCCCGCGGGGAGGTCGACCCCCCGGAACCCCCACTCGTGCGGGGGGAACCATAGTACATGCACCGGGGACATCAGCCATCACAATATTTTCGATCAAATCTATCGAAAACAGTATTATTTCCACCTTTTTACCCTGATCGGACCCCCCCCCCCGCGCGCGTGACGAATTTAGGGACTATGAGCATCACTGCCTCCCTTATTTTTTAGGCATTTTAATAATTAAAATAATAATATTAAATAATTACACTGACCCCATCCCGTGCGGTCTCCAGATCGCCTTACAAACAGCGGCGACCGTCTCGAATGCGTAGATCGGGCCCTCCTCGATCGGCCGCGACCAGTCCCAGATCTGAAAGGACAAGTACATTAAGGCCCGACGGTTTGGGGTTCACTCCCAATATATTTGAAGGGCTCGCCTCATTTGATTTGACAACGGTTTCTTTTGCACACAAAAATTAATTATTTATCTCTAAATTTTCAACCTTCCTGAGATCACTAGTCTGTCCTACCGTAACTTCTCGATGTCCTGAAGACCTACCTTGATGTACTTATCCCTTCCTCCGCCAGTCGCCAGCATCGTTCTCGAGTGGGGCGCGAACTGCGCGCTCGACACGTATCCGTGGTGGGCGGGGAAGTGCAAGTAGGGTCTGCAAAACGAACAAATAACAATCTCTCTTTTTCATGTGTCACCACTAGTTCTATAGAAAAATGTTTTAAAGATTGGCAATGATCACTGCGCAGGCATAGATAATCGAATAGATAATTGCATGATACTTATATTTTGCGCTGCACGATTACTTCTTCAGTTTTGCATGTTTAGCGCATTGACTTTTTAAATTTCGTTACAATCTCCGGAATTAACAGAAATTAGAAATAATCAAGAATAACTGATTCACTATAAGGTCCACTCTCAACGTTCCACGCGCAAATTCCATTAGGACACTGGCGGCTGTGTCAATAGAGGGCCTGAGGGGAGGGGAGGGGGGGGGACCAATGCAGCTTCCGTCTAGTCCCCATTCTTCGGGATACGACGAGGGTCAACAATCTGGGAAGATTTGTTGCTACTTTCCGTCTCAGCGGTGTAAATTGTCGATCCACCGTATCTTGCTGAAAGACAAGTATACACACACGGGCCGCGCTTGTCGGCCAACGTATGGTCAGATCACAAAGACCAATCCACTAATCACACTTGTAATCTATACTCCCCCAATTGATGTTTCAGCTTCACATCATTGCCCAGTATTCAATTGCCCCCTCAGAATTTTTTTAAAATAGACACCTAATTTTCTTTTTTTTTCGCACTTACTTGTCCGTCCTCCGCCTGTCCCATAGCCGCACGGTGCCCGCATCATCGCACGACACGAACAGATCATGCGCGTGCATGCACCACTGCAGGTCGCGCACCGCGTCCAGACCGAAGCCGCCCTTTCTGCAGCAAAATTGTATCATAATTAGGAAATCATCGACTGCTAGTAAATGTTTTTACTGTGCTGAGCATAATACTAATTATTTATTCATGCGCGAGGCACAAGAATAATCATATATGAGGGAAAACCAGATATTTTCCCCCATTTTCTAGTAAATCAGTCACTGCGATGTTTACCATCGAAATTAGCATACACTTACGCGAATTTAGACACGGAGCTGCCGACGCGCAGGTCGTACAGCAGTACGGTAGCATCTTTCGAGCCCGACATGATAATGTCCGGCTCGCTCGGGTGGTACTTGATGCAGGTCGCACTTCGCGTGTGTTCTTTGTAGTGGAAATCTGCGAAACAAATCGGACATCTTTATAAATGATATGACAATCAAATCTCCATTTTTGTAAGTATCTTTGTAATTTCTTAGCCAGGATGGATGACTTCATCCTTTCATATTCATTGTCGGGATGCAGGCAAGATAATTTGGAATCACGGTCAGTGATAATTCAATCTGGGCTTTCGCATTATAGCAAATAGCATGCCAACAAAATATCCAAACTCGCAATAGTACGCGCAAATAGCATTATATGTATTGTAGTATCACATCCAATTTAAACGAAATATAAAATTAACTCACTCAGTCTGCCCTGTTCGACGTCCCAGAAGACCACAGCGCCGTTGGTTGAAGTGGAAGCGAGTCGGTTCTCTGTGAAATCGGCGTTTTAATGAATAGAAAAGCGCTAGCGCGCGAAACACGCATGCTCATAACAATCGTTATCATTATTTACTAGTATTTTATATCTAAGTAGCAATAGATATTGGTAAACCAATTCAATGGTTGGTTTATCAACGACTTCGAAATAACTTGACTAGAGATAGATAACCGTGGTTGACGAACAGGAGCAACAATTTACACAGAAGCCATTGAATTGATAGAAGTCTAACAAAGAAACTAAATATATATTATTTTATATGTCGCCTACCAGCTATTCGTATTGGGTTTCGCACGATTAATTTGTTGCAATAAATATTAAATGAGGACTCACCGATGACTGGATTCCAGGTGACATCGAGCGGCGAGTACAGCAGAGTGAGTCGTTTCGTCTTGATTCGGCGAAAGTCGACCGTCTCCTCGAGGGTGTTGTCTTCGTGCACATTGTAGATTTTCAGCACTGAAAACACTCAGGTTGACAACTGTATCCTGACATCAAGGAGAATGGGCAGAAGACCATATTCGGGGAAGATCTTCCAAAAAAGTCATGATAGAAGATCATTATTGGTTTCTTTGATCAATAAAAACTATGTAAATTATAATGCAGAAATTCTGATACAAACATCAGTCATTTGCACGTAAAAGCTCAACCACAGAACGAAATACGCGCGGTCGTTCTTTTTGCACGAAATAGCGAAAGGTGTATTAGATTTGTGAGACAATTAGAAAAAAATTCTACCTCCTCTGGCACCGCCAGCGCATATTCTCGTGTGGGTGAAGTTAAAGGAAAGCGCATCGAGTGGCTCCCCCGACTGCACAACTCGTCCCCGCACACTTGACACGGCAGTTGGCTCCTGAACAACTAATTTTATACTAACTAACATGTTATAACCACGGCATAAGCTTTAATAAGAATAACTGAACAGCAAGAAAGCAACCAAGTTCGCACTTACGTCATCATTCGAGTCGTATTCTATGCCGAGCTCTCGCTCCGGATTAGAATAGTGGTCGGACGGGTTCGCAGGGATCCTCGGAACCGGTCTCGTCTCTCCATCCTCAGCGATCGGCTTCAATCCGATACGAACTCTGAAGCAATAATTGAAAAGCGATAAAACTAAGCAAGCAATTACCTTTTATGCTCTGTTTTACCGTGCATGACCAGCAGGCATAGCACAAATTTCAGAACACCGAGTACCTGCAAACGTTTCTTGAACAATGAAGGTGGTAGACACAAATTAAATTGCGTTTAAAATACAATAAAAGTAAATGACCGAAGTTGGTGGCACAGTGCGACATTTGATGAAGATGATACAGTAGTTTTGCAAATCTATTCGACTCACTTGAACTCTTAAGGGGAATTGATCCCTGATTATTACGGTAGGTAGGGACCAAATTTTTTCCCTTTTCCTTTTTGTTCTACTCTCCCCCAAATTCGTACATTTAGTTTCGTATTTGTTGGTGTTTTGTTGCTTTTTTCTTAATATTTCTATTTATTCTCCAGGTAAAAACACTCCCACCCAGCAGTCATGGGACGTATGCACAACCCCGGAAAGGGTATCTCCCGCTCGTCGCTCCCCTACCGCCGCTCCGTCCCTACCTGGCTTAAGCTCACAAGTGACGATGTCACTGAGCAGATTTGCAAGCTTGCCAAGAAGGTTTGTTTTGGCGCCAGTGAACGGTTTGGTTCGAACCTGCCGTTGTCATAGGCTGCCACCTTTTCATTTTCGAGCTGTAAAGAGTGGACCCCTGCTCAGGCTCGTAGGGCTCCGGTCTTTGAGATGGGTATAATTATGCTTTTCTCAGGGTCTCCGCCCCTCCCAGATCGGTGTGATCCTCAGGGATTCGCACGGAGTTGCCCAGATCCGTCGCGTTACCGGCAACAAGATCGTCCGTATCCTCAAGGCCAAGGTTTGTTATTATTTCTAGACTTTTCTGCTGGATTTCAACGTGCAATGATGCTTCACAAACCATCTTTCGGCTGAAAAAATGTGCTGATCCCATACCTGTGACTGAGCTCGACTAAAAACGTGTTTTAGGTGTTCTCGTTTCGTTATATCGGATACTAAAGTTCCCATTTTCAGGGAATGGCCCCTGAGATCCCCGAGGACCTCTACCATCTGATCAAGAAGGCCGTCAACATCCGCAAGCATCTTGAGCGTTGCCGCAAAGACCGTGACTCCAAGTACCGTCTTATTCTGGTCGAGTCCCGTATCCACCGTCTGTCTCGCTACTACAAGGTGTGTGTTGTATTTTTTTTAAGCTTAGATTTCAACACTGCAATGATGTTACACAATACCATCTTTCGGCTGAATCTATATGCTGATTTCTTTCTGTGCTGAGCAAAGTATTAGTAGTATTAAATTAATATTGTCATATCTCTCATTTCACTATTTTTATTCCAGACTACCCGTGCTCTCCCCTCCACCTGGAGATACGAGTCCGCCACTGCCTCCTCCATCGTCTCGTAAAGAGATTTTGTTAAGGCAACTCGTTCGTTGTTATGTGTTGCCTCAATAAAGTTGTTATCAACTTCTATCCGTTGGTGTTGCTCGTGTCGGGGGTATTGGAACAGGAAGTTCGATACATTAACCATTAACCGAATTTCCCCCCCCCCACAACCAGCAACGGGAAATTCAAATCAATAGTAATGGATCAGGAAAGACAACTGGTCGTGAGCGAATCTAGTGGGATACTAATTCTGAAGTGGAAGCTCCAGTTTTAGAATGCGTCCAGCAACTTAAAGGAGTATCACGAATCTCCTGCTCCATCATTCCTCATGTTTCAATGACGCTGTCGCTTTCTCCTAGTCCACCCTTATCCCACCCTATCATTTTTGAATCCCTTCATTCAGGGTCAGTTTGGCAAAGAGCCAAACGCGAATAACTTTGTTCAAACTTATCGGCTGAACATGCGGTTTGCGGGGCTCTTATCGGGAAACCGATTACCATAACCCGACAGTGAGAACTCAGTTGACCAAAAATTCGTGTGGGAGAGACTGTTTGAACATGATCTCTCCCCCCTGTCCCGTCAGTGGACAATTGGTCCTCTGCATAACTGATTGTCACCGGAATTCTAGTGATTCAAAGATCGATGGAATTGCTCAACTCCGTAAGTTGTGTTCGTTGCAGTACTACTCGTGAGATGCCATCTGGTCTCAGCGCTGATACAGCTCTTTTTCAGCTATAGGGGAGGTCCAAGTAGATCGTCCCTATATCTACTCCTTAGCTGAGTAGATATAGGGACGATCTACTTAGACCTCCCCCCTGTTTTCCTTCCATCGGTCAAGAATATTTTTTTCTCGAAAATACGCTGTTTTTTGGATAACATTTTTTGTGTTTGTTTCCTCTCAATTAAGGTATCTGAATGACAAATATTGACTACAGAGCAGAATTAGTATGCATAAATCACAAAGTGTGGAGACCCCGTCTAGCTGAAGTATGCATCCCCCATAGCTGAAGTTGGTCTACCCAATAGCTGAAGTAGTTCTCCCCACTGCCTGACCGAAGATCTTCCCCACAGCTAAAGTAGATCTAAATACCCTCTCCCATTTTAGCTGAAGTAGATCTCCCCCCCCCCGATCTGAAGTAGCGCGCTAGGCGACGCAAGAAGATGATAAGAGTGAAGCCACAAGAGGAATGTCAATCACCCAACTTATTCACTTCAAACCGATACTGTACTAACTGGCCGACTCTTTTCGGCGTGGAGAATGCACACTGCACTATTCTGTACGGAATAGCCTTCTTCTGACAAATGTGAAAGCTCGTAAAAGAGAATTTTGTCAAAGTCGTCTCACTTTCACTTACTCTCTATCGTATGACACCTTTCTGGAGGTTCGACACTATGCGGCGTAGTCTGTGCTTTGCGTGAGAGAGTGGAAAATCGAAATGCACTCTCTCACTTGCACGCACTCTTCCGCCACTGACCTCTTTATGGAGGTCAGGAATCATGTTTCCCCCTCCCCTTAGGGGATCACCCCCCCTCCCCCCACCAGCTCTGCAGAATCATGGTTGCTATGGAGAAGGTGTGTGTGTGTGTGTGTTGAGAGAGCGCTGACTCTCTCCCTTGTTTTCCCCCTCCTCCATTCTATTTTTATCCACGACATCTCCGTTCGTATTTGAACGCCTCATGTGACGATGGCCAAAGTAAGTTTCATGCATTTCTCTCATATCAAGTTGCCGTCCCTAAAAAACGCTAATCTAGAGATCTTTGTTGTCTAGAGAAGCGAAAACATCCAAGTCCATCTCTACGCATCCACTCAATTTTTTCTTAATTTTCCACTTGCCATGCCAGAGCTAATCAATACTTTCCCAGTTACTGTACTCCAAGCGGGAGGACCTTTTTGGTCCCGCCGCGACCAAGTTCCGATGGCGACCGAGCGGCAACGTGCTGGCAGCATCCGGGTGAGACACACGATTCCGATCCTCCAGAAAGGGGTTAGGAGCGAGAGAGTGTGTGAACGTGGGAGATTCTCTCTCGTGCATTCTCTAACTTCTTGCCCCTTCCTGGAGCAACCCTGTGGTTTCGAACGCAAACGTATCACGAATCGTTTTTCTAATCGTTTCTCTGCATGATGCTAGATTGATGAGCAAAAAAAGATTTAAAAAAATATTTTTTTGTGAAATTGCATTGTCAACAACTTCTGTTTTTTTTCTGTCTAAATTAGTGCAGTGATTTCCCCTATCTCATTTATCGTAATCCGGAGAGTAGTTGAAAAAATATTTGAAGCAGGTGATTCCAGTGTTTCAACGTTCGGTTAAGGTCGTTCCTATATTGCGGCCCGTAATAACGCTGTGGTTTTGTAGATCATAATTTATTCAAACAAAATAGTATGATGTTTCAAACACTTGGTTTGATTCAACTATAGTTGGTATACCCGATAGTTTGCATACCATTGATTCTGTTAGAAACAAATCCAACAATATTTACCAAACAAGATGGACTGTTTTTTTCTAACGACATTCTAATTGAATTGATTTATCTATCTGTTAGTGTGTGTTCATTGGTTCAGTCAGATCCAACAACATTTGCAAAACAAGGCGTTCTGCTGTTTCAAGCCCCCGCCATATTGGATTGATCCTTCAGTAATAACATTCCAGCCATTGTCAGATCCAACAACGTGCTCGCCATCTTCGATCGCAAGGGAGAGCCGATCGACACACACCACACGACATCGTCTGTTTTATTGATTTATTTAATTCACAAAGTTAATCGATAATACAATGTTTGGGTAGAATAGAAAGGCAGACCTGGAGAGTTGTTGCAACGATCAGATGAGTTTCACTAGATTTTGAAAAGCGGCCAATAGGCGGATCGCACAATTGTCTTCCGTCAATCGACATGTTTTGAAAAACAATATTTTGTAAGCATCGAACAAAATCGATAAATGTAAATCCATTATATGTTAAGTGAAAAAAATCCGAAATTTCAGCGGCGTCGTCGATTTCGCGTGGGACCACGAGGGTGACATCATCGCTATGCTGATCGAGAAGAGCCCGATTCTGACGCTTTTCGACGTCGCCACACACAATCTCGAGATGATCGACGTCTCCACTGGACCCAAGTATTGCATTATTAATTAATTAGTTAATCAATATAAAAAAGTCAGAATACAAAAAACCGTGAAATACGTATCAACGCTTTCTCTCTTTACTGCTAAAATACTGACGCAAATGAGGTGGGGGAGTGAATTAATATGAGTTTCATCTCATAGTGTGAGGGCAGAACAATGATGTCTCAGTAGAAGGGAGAAGATACATTCATTATTGAAAAAAATCGTAGTCTCGGATGATGCCCCGCTCCTTCCATAAATCTGATCTTTGATCTTTGATCTCAGGGAGTTTCCACTGTGCGTCGCGTGGTCGCCCGTCAAGCAGGTCCTGTGTGTCGGCAACTCAAATGGAAACATCATGATCTACGATCATCAAACGCAAAAGTGAGCAGATTGATTTTTGATCTTTACACTTTTTAATCTTTAAACGGCATTTAACGTCAGAGAAATACTGATACCGCGTAGGGCTGAAATAAAAAAAACCGTTGATTTGGGATTCATCCATCTCTGATATAGATTTATTTTTGAACCCCTCCAATGGCGATCATTTCCTGGCGCTCATCGCAAACAAATTATTACAGTTATATAATGATACGATCCTATCAAATTGTCAAAACACGGATTTCTGTTGGTTACCACACATGCACACTTCTATTTGGGCAATTTGCATCAAATGTTCGATCTATGATCGATCTCGTGATTACGCTCCCTTATTCCACTATTCTAAACTTACATACGAGAAGTGTGAAAAAATGAGAGAGTCAGACCCTCTCGACTTTACACATTCTCCCACACATTTTTCGGGACGGGGTCTGCAGGATTTAACGGTGAATGGGAAATGGTAAAACCGAGATTAGAAGGCAGATTTGAGATTCACGCACACATTATTTTTCTCACTTTAGGAAATCCTCAATATTCCTGTAATCTTTTTTTGGCTATCTAAAGAACAAGGCGATTCGATGGCCTGCGATAAAATGATTCCTTTTCCTGTTTCCCTTCTTATAATTCAAGAATATCATTAAAAATCTGGTCTTTGATCTCTCTCTCTCTCCCTTCCTCAGGAAGAACCCAATCCTCGGCAAGCACCAGCGCAAGATCACCCATGTCTTCATCTCTCCCGACGACACCATCATCTGCGCCTCCGAGGACTCCTCGATAACACTGTCCAACTTCGAGGGAGAAACGGTGCGTGGTGTGGGCAGTGGGAAACGTCGCCCTGTCGAAATTTGAACGGGACAGGCGGCAATTGGTGTGGGCAGTGGGAAACGTCGCCTTATGTAATTTTGAACAGAACTTGGAAAAGTGGTATGACCGATACGTAACGCATGTGGACATTTGAACAGAACAGAAAAGGTATGGTGTGGAGAGCGGTAAAAGACATCCTGTCCAAATTTGAACAGAACCGTTTCAAATGGTAATCGTCGCCCTCGCAGCTGCACCAGTTCCAATGCACGGCGACGCCTACACAAGTGCAGACCTTCGAGATGCGCGTCGTGCGCCCCGACGAACCCGACAAGAAGTCCAAGCAGATCGAGGTCCATGTGAGTGGTGATGGTGGTGGTGCACCGAGTGCACCCGGTCGTGCGACCTTTCCCAAATCGCTGCTTGCAGTTGAGTGCGATTCTTGGGAACAAGCATCTCATGCTGGTCAATCTGGCCAAGGACCAGGGCAACGGCGGGGACACGCCCACCGTGAACCTCGCCTTCCAGGATCAGTACGGTGACATCGTGACCTACTCGTGGTGCGTCGGGGTTACGGTAGCGCAATCCGATCTACACGGTAGATATTATCGATTCCAGGTACGACAACGGCAGACTCATCGTCGGCTTCCGGTCCGGGCAGTGGGTGTCGATTTCTGCGCGGGAGTCGGAGATCGGATCGGTATGTGTACGGTAGCAGCTGAGTATCGCTTGATTCCACTTGTAGGAGCTGCACACCGAGAAGGCGTTCACTACGTACCTATCCGATATCACAGTCAACCAGGCGATGGGAAGGATCGTATGCTGCGGAGACAATCAGTAAGTGATCGGGTTACTGTACCCATCGATCGTTCTGGTTACGGTAGTCACTAATTATTGATTTAATCTCTCCTCAGAATCCGCATCTACGACCTGTCCAGCTACCAGATCCTAGAGATCGTGGGCGTGCTCGAGTCGGAGAAAGGTCAGTTGTCGATCGGCCGCCGTGGTGGGACTACCGTACTCTTCAGAGCTGGCGCAGTGCGAGATCTCGCCCGATCAGCGGATGTGCGCTGTAGCATCAATGGGCGGATTCATCGGCGTCTACCTCGTGTCCGTCACGCAGCTGGGGACCGCTTACAAGGTATGCGGTAGTCCCACCACGGGGTACGGTAGTCGTCTGAGTGTACGGTAGTTACACATATCTTCAGGATACGGTAGCCGTGCTTTCGGCGCTCGACGAGATCACAGTAATGCAGGAGGCCGACAAGGTATACTGTAGATCTTATCTATCGATAAAATTAGTTTGAAGAATTTCTCAAATTTCAAGAACTATATCTACATAAGACATTGCGCTGTGTGAAAAAAATACTGTAGCGGCACGCGGTGACGGTGCCTACCGTAGTCGAGCCGTCCGTGATCGCGGTGGGACCGCGGCACGTGGGCGTTGGAGTGAACAACACGGTCTGGTTCTACGACTACGCGAATCGCAGTGAGTTCGGCACGCCCGTCGGTGAGCGCATGATTATCGATTGATTCGTATGTTTTTTTCGTTTCATCCGTTACGAGTGTGCACGGACTTGCGCTGGTTAGCAGCAATGTGTGAAAGTGTTGAAAAATCTAATGGCTGATTTTATTGTTATGTCCAAATGGTTTGTGTTCGTTAGCGACGTTTTTGTGTCTGTTGAGAAGCGTGCAAGGCTGGATGGCTTGGATAATCACTTATTGTGTATATCGGCTGAATACGATTAAACAAGAGTGGTTGAAACATAAAACAACGATGTCTATGTACTTTTTGTAACATCACAGTCCTCGTCTATCGTTCCTAATAACTATGGCTGAATTTTTCTCTAAACCACTCAATCAGTACGATAGTGTGGGATACAGTATCAGTGGCTAACGTACTCACTAACCAATCAGTCGATACAACAGTCTCGGTTATAACCGGTATACCGTATCCACTAATAACGACTTAAGCATCCACTAAATCAATACGGCAGCCACAGTATCCTTGCTACCGTACCCACTAACTAATCGATCGATACGACAGCCTCGGCTACCGTATACACCAACCAATCGATAAATATCTCTGCTACCGTATCCCTTGTCTCAGCGTCGCAGCCGGTGGCGCACTACGAGTACCTCTCCACCGTCCTCGGCGTCTACGTCAATCTATCCCATGCCGCAGTAGTCATGGACGGAAGGCTGCGGCTGCAGACGGTAAGGAGACGAGGGAGTTACCTGAGCCGGGTTTGAGATGGCATAGTGACGGGATTTTATCTTGAAATCGTACCTATCATTTGCCGTTTTCTTCAAGTCGCTCTCAGCCGGTCGGGCATCATTAATCGATTGGTATGCGGCATAGGTAGCGAAGTAGGCGGGGCTTTGAAGAAGGGGCGGAGCCTATTCATTGATGCAGATTCTGGAGGACGATCATCACGGCGAGGACGGCATCGTTCGGTCGGCCAACTTTCCCGAGCAGGAGAGGGGCGGGCGGCTGGTGGACGCAGCACTCACTGATGACTTCCTCGTATTTGCCACTGATGTAAGCTGGGTTACGGTACCTCTACCGTACTTTTCAATACCTACTGTATCCTTACCGTACTCTTACCAACTTCTTCTACCGTAATCGTGCCGTACCCCTACGGTTTGCAGACCAACTACATCGTCTACTTCGCGCTGACCGAGTGGCAGGTCGTCTCCGAGTATCGGCATTCGCAGGCCGTACGCAAAATCGTCGTGGAACCAGATGGAGTCAGGTTTGACCTACCACACTAACACCGTAGTTTGTATGACTGACCTACAATAGAAAATCTACCGTATTCACCATTTTTGTAATCTAGCACTTCTCAGGACTGAATTTCTCACGACTCCCCTTACTCCTACCATAATTCTTATGGAATGCCGTACTCCTACCGTACTTCAGATTGATCCTCTTCGACGCCAAGATGGACACCTACGTCTACTCGCCGGTCGACGACTCGCTCCTCAAGCTGCCCGCTATCGGAGCCACAATTCAGGTAAATAATCGATAGATTGATTGACCTACCGTATCCGTTACAGTACAAGGGCGCGCTGTGGGAGACATTCACCATCGACAGGGACACATTCATCGTCTTTGACGCCAACGAAATCTACGTTTTCCTGCTGTCAAGGGACGAGATTGGAGGTTAAATTAATATAAAGTATAATAATTAAATAATAAATAATTTTAGGTGAAGGCATCGTTTACGTGGGCAAAACGAAGCTGGACTACGGCCACACTCCGCTAATGCTGAGCAAGGTGCGCGGGAGCAAAAGGAATGCCACGAGCCGGGATCGAACCGGCGACCTTTAGATCTTCAGTCTAACGCTCTCCCAACTGAGCTATCATGGCCGACGAAAGAGATCCTTTTGCAGGGAATCGTATGCTGTCTCACAGCGAGCGGGCGCACAAGCGGCATTCTGCTCCAGTCCAACATGACAGATAATGTGTTTGACAAGAGAAAACCGGAAGAGGTAACTCAAAATATGAGATTTAAAAGGATAAATAAATTTAAATCACAAGCATTTTTATGTTTGTGTGAAGGAACATTAAGCTAATAACTGATCATGATTATGGATTATTATCATAATTGCTGTAATTAGTGCGAATTAATCAATAACTGTTTACGGAAAAAAAGCATCATATTTCAGTTCGTCCAGATGCTCAAGCAGGCCATCTCACTCAAACGGTACGCTTTATCAAAGTTATTTTCTTCCCCGAATCTCGGAAATGTACAAATATTTATGAGATTGGTGTTGATATGCTAAAATGACATGGAAATGTGTGAGAACCGGAAATTCGAAGGACCGGAGTTTAGCTCAGATTCACAGTCACTAGTCCGGAGCTGTCAAAGCGTTGATGGGTAGGCTGGAAGGATGAGATGGCCGGGTTCACTGCCGTCGGCTGGGTCGTGGTTGGAGCAGCTGCTGCAGAGATCAAGGATCATAGATCAAACTACAAAGATTAAATTTCACCGGGCCGAGACATGGCGCCGACGTTGTCCGTGATGTAGTCGTCCATGTACGCGTTGTTAGCGGGTCTGGGCGGCGGTGCGGCTGCAAGGCGACGTTTACTAATTCTAGCACTGTCGAAATTTAAACAGACGACGTTTCCCACTCACGCCACACCACTCACGGTTTCCGAAGGCGTCGATGCGCTGGTTGTAGCCTGTGTTGTTGTACGAGACGCTGTAGTTCGGGTCGTTCTGCAAGTGCAGACGATGAATGCTAATCGTCGCCCTGTCGAAAAGTCGACATGCGACGTTTCTCAATTTGCCACACCACGCACGCACCGCCTTGTACGGATCGACGGCGCCGCTGGCGCCGCGGCGTCTCGGCGCGATGAAGAACACCCAGATGCAGAGGCCGACGAGCACAATTAGGATGATTCCCTGCAATAGTGTGCTCGGGCGACGTTTCCAAAAAAATCAATCCTGTCGAATTTTCGACGAGCGAAGTTTCCCACTTGTCGCACCATCACTACCGTATACCTCAATGACTGCGGCCCACACAGCGGCCGCATTTCCTCCCTCGTCCAGCACGTACAGGGAGACCTTGACCGGGCTACAATCGATAATAACTCACTACTGTATGCCTACCGTATCCACTCACTTGTCGACCGGCGGTGCATCGGCAGCATTCGAATCTATCACCGCAGCTTCCTCACGCTTCCTTCTGCGGATGTGCTGTGAAAAAAGCTAATTATCGATAGCAATCTACCGTATCTCCCTTACTTTTTGCCGCTCTTCGGCCGTGGGGAGGGGCAGAGGTAGACGCACGGGACCGGGACCGCGGAGTCGCAGCGCCAGAGGGATGGTCGCATCGGCTGCCTCGTCTGGGTCTGCAGCAGCTGCATTTGCTGCAGGTTTGACCGGTCGTGCGACCGTCTTCTTGACGACTTTATTCGTGTCGCTGTAAGAAAATGTCAACACTTGACTGTAAGAAAATGTCAACATACTTTTATATGCACATCACCTACAGGAAAGAGCGCGAGCCAGAATGCGAGAGGCAAAATATCTCACTTCAACGCGCTCTTTCAGTACCCCTATCTGGAGAGAGTTTGGAATGATGTTCCGCACAGCGTTTCAGGGGTATGGCTTCTCGGCCACAGGCAAGTGGCAGAATGCCAAATGCACATCATATCTCTTCATACAGAAGCTTGAGTACGGTAGGATAGGGCGCAGACCCTCTATATATACCCACATCGAAACTAGCTCCTTGCGCGAGCCGGGTTTGAGAAGCGGGAGGAGAGGTGACGTCGTGCCCCGCCCCTCGCATGATCGATCTCGTTTCGCCCGCCCGCTCGCTTGACTGCGGCAAAGAGACAGCTCTGCGTCTCTGCGCCACTCGAAGGGGGAGAGACTTGTCCACCCCGTCTCGGGTAACGCGCGCCCTCCCGATATGATATGGCCCGTTCTTTCGCTTCGCCGTCTGGCACCCTCTCTTCAGCGAACGCTCTCTAACTTCTGTCTAGCCGTCTAGCTCATATGTCCGTGTTCCGTTCAGTAAGTGCACTGCTCACTCACTTTGCAGTGGGCACCTCGGGAGTCGTAGTAGTCGTGGTGGGAGCCGCAGTCGTTTCCGTCGGTACTGTAATCGTGGTGTAAGAGTTAGAAATCGTCGCCCTGTCGATTTTGCGACAGGCGACGTGTCCCAGCTCACCACCAACACTGCACACACTCACCGGCCTGCGTGAACTTGGGCGTGGTGCTGTTGAACGTCTGCAGCACGCCGACCTGAGCAGAGATCAAAAATCAGCACCGGGATTGATTGGAGAGTGTGCGAAACAAAATATGTTTCGAAAATAAAAATCGGCTACCTGCATTCCTGGGGCGATGTCAAAATCGAGGGTCGATTTGTCCTTGAGTGGGATTTTGACTGCGAGTTTCGCTGCGTTGGTTGCGAATGCCGAATCCTGCACAGAGATGGAGTAAATTATGAGTACCCTCACAGGTATTTCAAAAATTACAATCGATCAATGATCGTTTACAGTACATTTTCACAACTAACATGGGTCAATACCTTCTCTTGTTACGAAACATAGCAAAATTGTGCAAAACATAAGTTTCGGTTTCGTTGTGCCGCTTTCCTGTGTAATTTTGAAAACAGCGATGATTATTTAGATAGAAATCATAACTCACAATCTATTTCTGCAAAAAAAATTCTTTCCATGCTGCTTTTCGTCAACTCTGCGAAAGAGTGCACGAAATAAAGAGACCCACAAAAATCAATATCTAGCACTTACAGTATACATGAGTGTTACGGTATCGATGGCGGGCGGATCATCTTTAGTTTTCGTTTCGGAGCATACGAATTTGAACTGAAATTTTTTTTTGAAAAATTTAAAAAAATAAAAATTAATACTTAGAAAAATTAAGTATTCATAAAAATCTTTTGATGTCAGATACTTACGTTTTGCACATGTCAACTCGGGATGTAAGTTCGGTGTTGTACAGTTTAAAATGATACGTGCATTAAATAAACTAATGGTGGGTGCACTCTCTTTCAATACCTCGGCGTGTCTCTCGCTTTGTCATGCTCTCTCGCAGCCGGATCTGCTGTTTAGGAAAATGTTCTATTATTTTGGACTAGTGTTTGTGAATTTGAAATACCAGTGCGTCTAGCGTAACCTTGTAAGCCTTGTAAGACGTTTTTTTCTGCCTGACTCTCTCGTTTCGCACACATCTCGCAAGTCCTCTGAGCAATTTTTTCGCATGCTTACCGTATGCCCGCCGACGAGAACGTTTTCCATATCTATTGTGTCGCAGCTGATCTTGCCGTTGTGCACATTTCCACTGCAAATTGAGAGAGATCAAAGATCAACTATTGATTTTCCCCTGTTTCGACTAGCTACTGTATCGAGTCCCTGTCGTCTGCGCACCGACCTCTCAGAGACGAGCCTAGCAAAGATCAAAGATCAAGTCTCTCACCCGGTGAGGTCGAACTTCTGTAGCACGAGGTTGTAGGCGGTCGCAGCGGTTGCGAGTAAACAGAATAAGAGTAGTTGCCTCATTTCTCTAATTAAAATAAAATTGAAAAAAAGGTTTGTTCGAAATTGACCGAAATTGTGTGCTAAAATACGCTGACTCGGTTATTTTTTTGGCGTGAATGGCGTACACGCAGAAGGTCACAAGTTTTATCAAGCAAAGCGTGTGTGATAAGACTCGAGGTGGAAGGAATCATCGAATGAGAGAGCTCTTTTGAAAGTGTGACTAGTCGACAATATGAGGGGATCAAAGATCAGCTTAGAATAGTGGCCCGCAGTGTTCGGCGCTGCGGTATGACGTCGACTAAAATATGGCGTGAAACTCGGGGATACCTAGTTATCGTTATAGCCGAGACAAAGATGAGTCTAGACAAATCGAACAATGGACAGTACTTGCATTTCGGATGACGTCTTTCTCTAGAATCGCCGGTGGTCGGTCCCGTTGCATCTTTTGGCCGGCCGTCGGCCGACCACGAAATGCTACAGGACCGACCATCCGTCCACAGGACAGACCACCGGCGATTCTAGAGTTGTAGATACAAATCAATCATTAAAAGACTGAGATCAATCACTGTTTCACAAATCTCTCTTAGCCACTGTCTGAGAATTTATCTCTGACCATATCAGAGACAAAGGCTAACGATCAATTATAGATGGAGCTATGCCTTCCGTCTCTGCGAGTACACACGGCAAGAGGAAATGTGGCGGGATCTGGGCAAGGCGCTGCTCAGGAACAACCAGATATCAATGGGTGAGCGTTTACATAGTGATGATGCAATCACAAGAATATCTCAGAATTAAGTGGCTACGGCGTTACATGAATTTGCCTAGTGATGATTTATTTGGAAGTAGAGAGCGAGTTATTGAGCAGTCTAGAGAGTCTTGGCTTAGAGATTGTGCGAAACGAAGAGAGACAATTTCCCAAATTACCCGCTCTAATCAGAAGCCGAATCAGCTGAGGTGCTTGATGATGACATATTGAAATAGATATCAATCGATGGTACGGTCAGAATAAGGAACACATTTCACAGCACTGAGACGTGGTGTTTAACGGGTGGAGGGAAACTTCGCTGCGACTAGAGAGTGCACTGAAGTGAGAGGGTGCAGAGACAGAGTGTGGTGAGATAGTGTCCCAAAGTGAGAGGGCGCCGGATGACACGTCGGCGCTGATAAGCACGGCGGTGTCAATAGCCCCGGCCATGACTCAATCTGGAGCGGGGCCGGCGCTCTCTCCATTCGGCACACTCTCTCGTCGCCTCTTATCGTCTAGAGAGTGCAGAAAAACGAGAGAATTAGAGAGAAAAAGCGGAAGGCTGTGGTGAAATAGCATAGAGACGTGAAGATCATGTGGATCGCATAATATTATAGTTTGTATTTTTTTCCTAAATCGATGAAACCATCGAATTTTGAGCAAAAATCGCGAGAGTTTACCATTTTATACGAAAATTGAATGATTCATGCATGTTCCAATGGTTTAGGGAGGCTCTCCTCAAACAAACAGCGCATTCCTAGGTAACGATGGCAAATAGGAAGAGAAAATAGTAAAGGGGAGTGTCCACCGGCTATTTTGCCTACTCTATTGCATGGCGGGATGGCCCTTCTACTGATAACTGTCCCCCTCCTTCCCTACTCAAACACAGAGTGAATACCACATGCCTCCAGACAATATTCTCACTCACTTGTATAGCGATAAACAGTACTTGAATTGTAGGGACACTGGCAAAAAAAACGATAAGAAGTGAAAGAATGAAGGAATAACACGATAGAGAAGACATTCAGACAATGAATTTCAGCAGTGATTGATTAATGGGCAACGAGGCGCGACTTTGTGGTGATGAATTGAAAGAGGATCACATGATTACGATCCTCCAGAAAGGGATCAGCAGCTAAAAACTTGCCGATGAGTCAGAAACTAAACTAGTGCTTCTTTGTGAACAAGGATGCAAAGTGGAATACAGTTAGCATCTGCAGTCTCCGCCCACTTTTCCTTGAAGGAGAAAGCACAGAAACGCCATGGAGGAGCACAAGCTTAGTTCTAAACCGTTTGAATTGAGTTAGGTCTTGTCTTGTAGCTAGTGGTTTGCTCTATCGAATGCGCCCTGGGCAAAGTTAGTCCGTCCACGGCAATGTGGCTAAAATGCAGTATTTTGTTCACGAGATCATTCTGGATAAAATGCATAAAAGTGCTTGTTTTTATGCTTCGAGTGATGCTACATGTTTTGCCCAAGAAGATCTTGGTTCTCATGATGCTATCAGTGACATTTCAACAAAAATTAAGATGTAATTATCTAATCGTGAATTGTGCTACTCTTTTGAAATATTTCAGTACGGAAATGACTGTGGAATGACGACTTGTGCTGGTTAGCGGCGCTGGAGAGAGAGTAGGGTTCGCAAATGAAACATGTTCGATACACGATAATTCAATTATAGACGCTAATGAAACAGTATCATGGTAATTGAGATGTCTCACGAGACACGAAACACTACCATTTCTCCCCATTCCTCCTTGTATCGAGCGGTCATTGTCTCTCTTTCTCTCCCCTTCTCTGTTCATTTGTGAAAGAAGAATAAACCACTCTTCATTTTTCATCAATCCAGAATGATCTCGTGAACAAAATCCCTCATTACCATGTATCATTTCGTGTTTCATTAGCGATGAAACAGTGTAATCAAAATTCACTTATGTATCGAACATGTTTCATTAGCGAACTCTAAGAGAGAGCGCCGTCTCGGACGTGGGGGGCGAGAGAGGCGAGAGAGCGTGCACTTTTGAGAGTGCAGATAGGGATGTTTGAACTCATGTAAATCCCTCCCTATCGAGGGAGAGGAGAGGGGAGCGCTCTCTCCATTTCATATACTCTCTCGCTCACCGTCTGACCGATGAGAGAGCGTGGGGGACGGAGAGGGCCTGACCAGAGGGGTGAACGAAGTCTCCGCCCCTTTCTCTCCTCTACCCGGTTTGATGCTTCTCCCACCAGCGATTCGCGTGCAGATTTCGAGGGTATCTCGGCTCAGAGGCAAGATATTGACAAACGGCAAAAAGTATTGTCTTAATGGGACCATGATGCATCTATTCTATATGATTTCCACCCTCACGTCGAAAATCGGCTATCCACGTTATCAAAGATATTAAATCAATCAATCAATATATAATTTCTGCAGCCCGTCGAGTCTTCGGGTTGATAGATGACGTTGGTACTGTATGGTCGCTGGAGGACATAGAGGTATCACAAATTAGTCGATAAATGCATAAATAAACAATAATATGACAGTAATGTATCAGACGAGCGTGTGAAGGGCGTTTTTCTTATCTTCTCATGTTTTGCAATCGATAAAATACAAACTATAGAAGATACGTCCATGAGAAAATAAGAGGTGTTGCTCAAGGAAATGGAAAATTCCCATGAAAATAGACAGGTCCCAAGGTAAATACGGAGGAGAAACCTACTCATATATCTTATCGGCTATCGATAGCGTGCGAAAAGTATAGTTTCGCCTTTCATCATGCTGATTTTCTGATTCCAATTTCTTGAGTCACCTGCTCACTCTATTTTCTGGGTTCTGCATATAGTCGAAATAAAAAAAAGAATACGTTAGGCGATTTAACAATTTATAACATTCTACGTTGCTCTGGAAATAGACACATACATATTTTAATCACTTAATTACCTAATTAATTAGCGGAGGAACACACTAATCAATACTCAGGCGATGGAGGAGCGTTCCCTTCGTGCTGGTCATCTGGCCGTTCTTCTCGGTGACATCGACGCGGCAGAGGGACTCTTCCTGCACAGCACCCAGCCGGTGGAGGCACTCAATGTGAGTAGTCCCGTGATATAAGGCCTGGTGCCAAGCGTGGTACTGGTTCCGGTACCCAGCTCAGCGCCCAATTGAAAAAAAGAAGAAAGAAAAAATTGTGAAAAATTAGTTATGAACGAAATTTCCATTGATTTTGCGTTTCACCGGCGGCACATAGACAGGTAGAGGAACACTCGAGAAATCTCGTCGCACACTTCCCCCACCTTTCCGACCTCGCCTATAGCCGCATTTAATACTAATAAAACATCGTGCAAGATCAAAGATCAATTCATTCTCAGATGCGTCGAGATCAATTGGCTTTCAAAATCCACGGGTGTATGTTAAAGGCCACGGAGACTCTCTCATTTTCCCTTGCTCTCTCTCCCCTGGCCCCTTTCTGGAGGTTTGGAATATTGTCATCATTCTCAGATGCGTCGAGATCTTCTACATTGGCCTCGTGCTCTCGCCCTCGCGCAGACCCTCAAACCCGACGAGATCCCCCACATTTCGAAGGAGTACGCACAGCAGTTAGAATACAAGTGAGTGATAGCACAATATTGTCTTTGAAAACACAGTTTGATCTGTGAACCCTTCATCAACCCTCTGTAATCAGCAAATAAATAATTATAAATGTACAATGATTGTAGTTTATCCGAAATTCTTTTCACAATTCTAAATAGCGTAGTTTGATATCTGATTTTTTTATCTTTGATCTCTGCAGTGGTCAGTATGCAGAAGCGCTTCGACACTATGAAGAGGGCGAATTTAGAGGAGCGGAGAGGGAAGAGACGGATGAGGTGTGTCCTTTTCAACAAAAAAAATCAAACCGTCAAAACAAGGCTTCAAGGGTTTTATAATAAAGTTGCGTTTTTGGGCTCCGCGTTAATTCTAACAGATTGAATACAGTTCTGAATGTGAAAAAAGATCTTGAAAAAAAATTTAAAAAAAAGATCAAAGATCAGTTTCTGCAGATGTTGGAGCACAACGAGATCTGTCGGTCGGGCATCGCTCGAATGAGCATACGAACGGGTGATCTGAGGAGGTATGGAAGATCAATACATTATGATAGTCAATACATCTATAAAAAGGATGAAGTCAGGTGTTTGGGAATTGTATATTTCCTGGCTATTAATCTTCCAAAAAGAACCCTATCCTGATATGGAGTGTGAAAGAGAACTAAAAAAATATTGTGTTTCACGGATGGCCTATCACCGTTGAAAAGATACCTTAACAATGTTACGTACACTCTATTTATTGTGCAATGATTTTTTTTATAAATTGCATTTTTCGTCGATGAGCCTGAAGATTGTGATAATTAGTAGCATACAAATATCGATCTTTTCCAGGGGTATAGATCTCGCGCACAAACTGGACGGGCGCGTGGTGAAGAGGGACTGTGCCATCATTCTCGAGGAGCTGCGAGTTAGTTCCGGTTGACAAAAAGGGGCTAGGAACTAGAGAGAATGCAAGAGAGTCTCTCTTTTTTCATACACTCCTGCATCCCTCTCAGGAGATTCGATTTGGCTGCAGTGAAATGATGTGAGGTGGAACAGAGAGTGTACCCAACAGAGCAAGATCAATAGATAATGCTTACTGAGTTGGTTGTACTCCGTTATTCTCGTCATTGTTGAGTATACTTGATTCTTCTATAAAACCGACTAAACCGACTGAAGATGGACTGTCTGCCCGAAACGACTCAATAAACAGTTGATCTTCTCTCCCTATCGTCCCTCATTTGGCCATACATAGAAGAATCAAGTATAATGCTTACTATGACCTACCGTATTTCTCTCCCAGCAATACTCTGATGCGGCGGTTCTCTTCGAGCAGGGGCGATACTACGACAGGGCGGCCGCAGTGTGTCTCAAATCAAAGAACTGGTTCGTATTTTAGATTGACTCGTTGCAGTTTATATTTCCTAATTCTCGACCTGTACATCATAGGCGTTTTGTACCATTATAGTTTCATCTCTGGTCTCTGCTATTTACAGTCTAATCTCTCCTCTCCTCAGGGTCAAAGTTGCCGATCTCCTCCCGCATGTTCGTTCGCCCAAGATCCACTCGCAGTACGGAAAAGTGATGGAGGCCGATCAGAAGTACAAGCAGGCTGCTATTGTGAGTTCGTTTACGGTGTGACGCCCTGGTGCCAAGAGTGCGTGGCGCGGGCGACGTTTCACCCCATCGTTGTGCGCATCCTGGTGCGCTGCGTGCATTGTGTGGGCGACGAATTCGATCTTTGCAGGCGTATAAAAACGCGCGGGACTACGACAATCTCGTGCGCATCCTACTCAATCATCTCAACATGCCGGAAGAAGCGGTTGCGATTGTGAGAGAGAGCAGATCGGCCGAAGGAGCCAAGCTGGTCGCCAAGTGAGTAGTGTGATCCTTGAGTTTGTAGTTTGATCTTTGGACTTTGTAGTTCGATAATTTTGTACTCTTCCAGCTTTTTCCTCAAGCTGGGAGACCACTCGTCCGCGATAAAATTCCTCGTCATGTCGCAGTGCCATGCGGTGAGAAACTGTAGTTTAATCTTTGATCTTTGGTCTCTTCGTTTTCTCTGCTATAAAGTATTAGTAGCTGATCGGCAATGACCGTTTATTATTTAATCTTTTATCTCTAACAGGAAGCATTCTACCTCGCCGAGCAGAACGTGAAGATGGACGAATACGCCGAGGCACTCGGCACAAGTCTGTAGTTTGATTTTTAAACTTTGTACTGCGATCTTTCAATTTTGCTTATTTTTAACTTCGATCTTCAGGCGGAACCACCGAGCAGTACGCCCAAATCGCCGACTACTACCTGTCTCAAGGCAACACTGTGGAGGCGGGCCGTTTCTATCTCTACGCTTCGAATCATCAACTGGTGGGATTTAGTGCACTTCCGGTTAGAAATACTGAGTTCCCGAGCACTTCCGGTTTCTAACTTCATGGCACTGTTCCATTACACGTTTCCAGAAAAGAAAGCACCCCTTTCTGGCGCAGAATTTGGTACGAACAGTTCCTGAATAATAAGTAGTCATCCTGTTGGAGTAGGTCCATATCAGTTCACTTCCGTATCACTTCCGGTTTCGAATCCATCATATACAGGCGCTGAATCTACTGCTGACACCTGAGAACGGGGAGAATGCTACGGCAGTTCGATTGGCAATCGACACATGTGTGGCTAGTAGAGATCCGACGTTGAGAAAACATCTGCAGACGTTTCTGATGGGAGAGGAGGATGGGCGACCGAAGGTGAAATGGATACATATATTATCACACATATTACAACACAGTAAACTGTTTTAATTTCTAGCGAAGCTCCGATATTTACTACAATGTTGAAACTCAAAAGAGACATGTTGATGACAATAACGATTTCAATTGACCATTCAGGAATTTACACAATACGTATAAGTAATTTCCAGTGTTAAAGCACAAATACAACAGAAAAAAATATTTATTGAATAACTTAATGAGGACTGTTTTTCTTGCACGAGAGTTGAAGCTGAGAAGTATCAACATTGATTGATGAAATTTGAATTAAAACGTAATACGCGGGAATTTTTTAGATTATGAAGAGGGGAATATATAATTGAGCAGCGCTCCGCATCTTTAGTCTGAGTATGTGTTAGTTTCCCTCGGCAAAAAAACACTTCGATCGTAGCTCTGTTCACACTCCAATTCATATCGCATGAATAGAACACAAATGTGCCGGGCGTACAGAGCCCATGCTTTTGCAGGACCCCCGCTTCATCTTCAAGATGTTCGTCGCATTCGGGCAGACGAGAGAGGCGGCGAGGTTTGTAGTTTGATCTTTGAACTTTGATCTTTGATCTCTCCTCCTTTAAGAACCGCCGTGCTCATTGCTCGCGACGAGCAAGAGCGAGGATCATCCAGAACAGCACATAAGATGCTCCTCCAGATGTATCGGGTAATTTGAATAAATCGATATTCTTTGATCTACAGTAATTATTTTCAACAAAAAATCAATAATTTGGATACCGTAATTTTTCGTTGCAGGAGCTGCATCTCAAGGGCATGCGAGTGCCGACTGAGATGGAAGACCTGCTCATGTTCATTCATTCGTATTTGATCACAAAGGTAGACATTATAATAGATACATATATGCAAATTTCAAGCATTTTAACGATCAAAAGGACTAAAATTCAACGAGCCAAGCTATCTGACGAGTGAATTAAATTCTTATTAGAAATATTTCAGAGACTCATTCAACGAAATGAAATGAAGGCTGCAGCTCGGATGTTGTTGCGAACAGCCGCCAATATTTCACTATTTCCGAAACGTTAGTCTCATTTCTGTCTCCAATTGTAAAACAAAGGAAATGCTAAATTAGAAGGTGTGTGCGGCTTGTTGGTTATAGAAATCCCAAACCAATCGCTTGTTTGCGTATGTTTCATGACTGCAATATAAAGAGCATCCTATTTGAGCTCCGGTAGTGTCTGCCCTTCCATAGAGAATATAAAAATAATACATTCTCAGACTCGACGACCATTCTCACGTCCACCGTTGTCATCTGTGTGAAAGTGAGAAAAATAATATGCTTTTTTTTGCAATTCGCAAAAATATCGAAACACTCCAAAAACATTCAAATTCAGGCTGAACTGCCTCATACGGCGCTCAAATACGCCAAAATGCTGATGACTCCCGATCATCGACCAAAGATCGACCAGAGATACGCGAAGAAGATTGAGCAGCTAGTGAGGTTTGTAAAATTGCATTTCTGATATCTCCTCATTCAAAGACCCCGATGAGATGGAATTCCTTAGAGGCTTGCACTTGGCGGATTAGGGATTCCGTAATCAATCAAAACACAGTGGCTTTGCTTGAACGTTAGATGCTCTGCGAGTGCTCAGGATTCAGACGATTACCATTTTCTCTGCAGGAAAGGCGCTCCCTCCGGCACTACAGCTCAATCTGAAACGGAGCAGTCGACGCCCTGTCCCTTCTGCAATAAACAGGTGTGACATAAAACATTGTAAAGTCTCTCAACCTCCCTGTTCTCTGACTTGTTGTCGTTTGCTATGCTTCGAACATTGCATTTAGTATGTTATATATCATACAGTTTTACATTCCAACTGCACTTCCGGTTGCGACATTTATTAAATCGATTATTAAAATGGAAATGCAGGTCGTCGGAACGGTGCTCAATTGCGAGTACTGTAAGTCGAAACTACCCTACTGCATTCTCACTGTGAGTGGTTAGACAAATAATTCGTTCATTAATCACGTCACCACAAGCCTCAACGTGTACAATAATTGAAGAAGTTGATTGAAATGCAAAGTTAGTTGCGAAAAGAAAGAAAAAAAAGAAATAAACCAGGTCTGTAGTTCTCATGAAATTTTAAAGGGTCGACACGTGGTTGCTGACGATTTCGCCGTCTGTCCAAGCTGTGATTTCCCCGCAATAAAGAGCGAAATGATTCGAGAGTATGTTTTATTAAATAAAAAATGATAATTAACCAGTAAAGCAATAAAAATTTGCAGAATGAAATCGTCCACGTACACGTGCCCGATGTGCGAGGAGCCTGTCGAAATGGAGCAGGTCTGATTTATCGATTTTAAATTGCATTTATTAATATTAATTTATTAATTTATTGTTTTTAAGATAATTCCGATTGAATTCAAATCGTACATGGCACGAGACGAGACTCGAGAAACAATCACGATCTGATTGAAAACGGAAAATTTTTCTCACTACGATTGTGATTTCACCAATGTGTTTCTATAAATATTATTGTCACTCTGACGCCGTTTCATTTCTGATCTATTTTTTATTAGTGCACAAGCCGAGTGAATTCATGTTTCATCTGATGTTTACATTGCCGAACAAAAAAAGCCTAATTCAGTGTTTCTAATGGAGATACGATCGAGAGAAAACCATAACGAAATCCGCCCATACATGTATTCGTTATTGCCACATAATCAGCATAGTTAAATTCAGCAAAAAAAAACAAAACATCAATATCAGATATGAACTAGGGTGGCTAATAGCAGTACAGTACTGCAGTGCACTTGAGTCTCATGTGCACTGCAGTACTTGATTTTGAAAAAGTCAAATGTATCGATACACTCGAAAAAGCGAGAGTGATGTTCTGAAATGTACTGTGTACACTAGTGTACTGCTAGTACACTACGCGTGTACTGCAGTACACAGTACATTTCAGAACATCACTCTCGCTTTTTCGAGTGTATCGATACATTTGACTTCTTCAAAATCAAGTACTGCAGTGCACATGAGACTCAAGTGCACTGCAGTACTGTACTGCTATTAGCCACCCTAGTTCATATCTGTGTACTACTCAGTGCACGTACTGAGAATGCACTGTGTATCGATACTGCACTGATTTCGCCACCCTTATATGAACCATTTAAAACGTATCATCGAATCGGTCTTCATGCTTGATGAGCAATGGCGCTCCAGAGTGCACGCTCACAAGAGGTTGCTCTGAAAACAAACAAAAATCAAAATTGAATATTTAAAAAATTTCAGAATTATAAAAAAAAACGATTTATGTGATGCTCATTGAGATATAATTGTCCTACGTTGAGGTATTTAGAATCGACCTCCAGCCAGAGTTTGCCCTTGCTTGTGATAGTCTACAAATTTGTTTCGAGTTATATAAGAAGGAAAATCTGTAAACCATCCAAACTGGAACTAGTTCCGGGTTGAAAGCCGGGGGGAAGTTCACTGACTTCCAGTGAGGGAACCAGTTCCAAACCAAAAAAAACCCGGAACTAGTTCCAGTTTGGATGGTTTACAGATTTTCATTTTCCGAAGTCAGTGGACTTTCCAGTAAGGAACCAGTTCCAAACGAAAAAAACCCAGAACTAGTTCCAGTTTGGATGGTTTACAGATTTTCCTTCTTATATGACAGTAATCGCGAGAGAATCGAGCTCATCGGCCATGGCCGGGACATAGAAATTTATGATTTTTGAAATGGCTGAAAACATAGCACAAGGTACTATAAACATCCCTCTATGGAATAGCGTTTTCAGAATTTTTTAAAAAAAATTCTTTTTCGCGTGAAACACAAATCAACCTGGTGAGTCGAGAACTTTTTCGAGAAATAGTAAAGTTTGAAAAATCATAAATATCTTGAAGATAGAAATCCGCGGTTTGGTGCGTTAGATAGACAAATGATTCGGCTTGTTTACCAACCGCTCGAAGTCATTACTGGTTGATCCGCCGAAGCGGGGTGGTCGCTTTTGCAAAAGTGGATCTAATTTTCGTAAAAGTCCAAAGTTCTGGCTCCCCTAAGGGCGCTGTGGTGAGCATAGTTGGCGCTCACCACAACATTAAAATGAGCCCAATCGGCCCATGCATTCTAAAGATACTCGCGATTATGTCAAGTCGGTCACATATAATTAATGGCCGCGAACATCAATTCTTGCCCATTTGTGGTGAAAACTATCGCAAACTATTCAAAAACATTATTTAAGTTCTTTGCGGCGTTTTTTAATGATTGATTTTTTGATTAAAAAAAATGGTAAAAAATCAGCGTTGATTTTTGGATTTACGGTATTTCGAAGTCTATAAGTTTCTTATTGAGTTTCTTATTATTAGTTATGAACGCTGGTGAAAGATGTTTTTGTAATTCCTTCAGCAAATATGGTTTGCCCACTGAATCTACACTAAAATGCGAAATTTGTCTTACACTATTAGAACAGGTTCAATTCCTTCCATAATTCGTCTTGGAATTCCTCATTATAGGTAGATCCATTTCCTTTTTGAATGTGAACGGCTATCTGTTCGTAGAAAAAAGTTACAGCGCCTAGAAAATCAATTATAATGCGAAGAGCGCGTGCTCTAGCTTCTCTAGCACTCTCTCAATTCCTCACGCTCTCTCGCCTGGGTTCGGACCCCGAGCTGGGCAGAAATCTTTTGCCAGTACTCCCCTGAATCATCGCAGTGGTTTGTGGGCTGAATTCACGTGATTTCGATGCACAGAAGCTTTGCAAAAGATTTCTGCCCAGCTCGGGCTCCGAACCCAGGCGAGAGAGCGTGGGGAATTGAGAGAGTGCTAGAGAAGCTAGAACACGCGCTTTTCGCATTATAATCGATTTTCTAGGCTCTGTAACTCTTTTCTACGAACAGATAGCCGTTCACTTTCAAAAAGGAAATTGGTCTACCTATAATGAGGAACTTCCTAATGAAGTATGGAAGGAATTGAACCTGTTCTAATAGTGAAAGACAAATTTCGCATTTTACTTGTACATTCAGTGGGCAAACCATATTTGCTGAAGGAATTACAGAGACATCTTGCACCAGCGTTCATAAGTAATAATATGAAACCAAATAAGAAACATATAGACTTCGAAATAATTGAAATACAGCAAATCCCAAAATCAACGATATTTTTTTAAAAATTTTTTTAGTCAAAAAATCAATCAATGAAAATGCCACAAAAACATGAATATTGTTTTTGAATAGTTTGCGATGTTTTTCACCACAAATGGGTCAGAATGGAAGTTCGCGGCTATTAATTATATTTGACCGATCGGACAAAATCGCGAGTATCTTTAGAATGCATGGGCCGATTGGGCTCATTTTAATGTTGTGGTGAGCGCCAACTATGCTCACCACAGCGCCCTTAGGGGAGCCAGAACTTTTGACTTTTACGAAAATTAGATCAACTTTTGCAAAAGCGACCACCCCGCATCGGCGGATCAACCAGTAATGACTTCGAGCGGTTGGCAAACAAGCCGAGTCATTTGTCTATCTAACGCACTTAACCGCGGATTTCTATCTTCACTTTGAAGATAATTATGATTTTTCAAACTTTTCTATTTCTCGAAAAAGTTCTCGACTCACCAGGTTGATTTGTGTTTCATGCGAAAAAAGAATTTTTTTTTAAAAATTCTGAAAACACTATTCGATAGAGGGGTGTTTGTAGTACCTTGTGCTATGTTTTCAGCCAATTCAAAAATCATAAATTTCTATGTCCCGGTCGAGCTCGAGTCTATCGCGATTCCTCTCATATGTACACTTTAAACTTATGAAACGGTAACTTGAAATATTGTCATTGTTATTTAAATTTAAAAATGCATATTTGCTGATTGCCCCGAGTTGGCTGCGAAGATTCGAATTGACCGGGAAGGTAGTGTAGTCGCGGTTCTCGATATGAATGGTTGTTACGCCGGAATCGACCAAATTAATTAGCATATCTGTCCAATTAGCGTTCTGCATTCCGAATAGATAATTGGCGCCTAGGGGCACAGTCTCCTCAGCGCGCTGAGTCAAACTTATGCCCTCCACCAACTTGGCAACTTCGAGCAGGAATTCTTCTGAAAAAGAATTACTTTTTGTATGTCTTCAAAATTCAACATGCATTATTACTCGTAAAGTAGTTTGATCAAATCTAGCATTGCTTGGACACTTTGAATGACGGATACGAATAGGTGCATTAAATCACATACATATTCGCACATGTATTACAAATAAAAAAGCTACGTCGAGCAGAACTCTCCTGCGCTAGAATACGTTTCAGAATATCATTTGTTTGGTTCCGTATTTGCCATATTTTTCCCGGTGGTACTATTCGATACGCAAAGAAGGAAGTATCGTCGTGGAAAATTCAGATATTGCAAACCACGTATATGCGAATCCGACTGACCGGGTCTCTCTATGCTGCACGGAGAAATGTCGAAAGCAACCCTCTTCACTCTCTTCTCTCGAAGAATGGTTAGAATGCGGTCTCTGGAACAACGTGCAGTGCATGAGTTTTTTGACCAACTGTGGCCTCATTAAAGTTTAGATGTAATTTTTTTGTTTTGTTAATAACACGACCTATCCTGAAAGGCATAATTTGTATTACACGACTTTTGTAGTATAATAGATAAAGACAAATATAGTACATACCTTCGGCTTTCTGGTCCTATCAAAGACAACTTGTCGATTGTCAGCCGACTGAGTAATTCATCGGTCATGTCTCCTGAGATTCGTAATCACAAATTCACCAGTACCCGTCCGAAATAATAAAAGGTTCCGCTGATAAACAGCAGAAAAGAGGACGAGAGTGCACTTGAAAGCGATAGAATAAGACTGTGAACACACCTCAGGTACTTGAAGTTAAACGTAGTATTTTAAATTCGTAATAATTTTCACGACATGGTATCCACAGAGAAAAAATGTTCCCGACCCTCCGTCTGGACCTATTCTTTCAGACATTTAAAAGATAAATCCAACAGTCCTGCTGGACACTATTCATTGATATCGAATATATAATTCTTTCCGCCGATAAGTAAACAACGTTATAGATATTTTAATTATTCTTACGTGAAGCGTCGGCTTCGCAACGAGGCGAGATCAATTCCACGTGTTTCACATGGGTTCTGATCACTTTTCGCAGATCATCCACCGTATCCCAACTGTCGAGTTCCACATGGTAGGAATACATTTCCAAGCTCTGAAAAATACCTCATGATTCCAAACCTACAGACCTTAGACGAGAGAGTATGCAATAGTGAGAGAGTCCCCCTCGATTTCACGCGCTCTCTCACTCCAAAGGCCTTTCTGGAAGGTTGACCGGCCTGGTTCAGGAAGAGAGAGAGTGCGTAAAAGTGAGAGAGTACCTATCTACTTCACTTTCTCACTCCAACGCCTCTGTCGCCAAAGGGTCAACGGGCATGGGGAATGACGTGAAACACAGTTTTTGCTTTGTACCTTTCCATTGTTTTGCGGCAAAAACGTACCTGATTAACGTTTCTCCTGAAGAAGTGCTCTCGAACGTGCCAAAGAAAGATGCAGCGATTTGTTTTGCTCTTTCTCACAGTGAGCAAGTGAGTGATTGATAATCAATCGATCAGGAATATCCTTGTGAACGCCTTTGATTCGCATTTTCTCAATCAGAGGCAAGTCTTTTCGCCATTGCTCAATCACTTTCTCGTTCCAGAATTTTGAAATCTGAAATAATTGTAAAATATTATAGTGAAATACTTAATCAAATTTTTCCCTACACCTTCATCGCGCAAAACAGATGCTTCCCGTTTGTTTGATGATGCAAAAATATTCATAACGTATTCGAAATTCATTTTTCGAGCAACTTTTCATTCGAAAATGTCACTATTCAATGAATGCGTTAAACGCTGCGAGCATAAACCTTCACAGTTCCTAATAAGAATTGCTCGCTCAAAACTTGCTCATAGAAATGAATTTCGACGGTGAAAAAATGGTACCATCGAATTCGCAATATAGGAAGATAACGTACGAATCGCATTTCCTTAGTAGCCGCGTCTCCCAATTGCACCATTCTTCTGATAACGTCGGCTGGAAGCGAACTAAGACAAGGAGGGCAGTCGTTAATGCAAAAGTTGTCTTCCATCGAAACGCCGTTTGCAATCTGAATAATCTGCTCTAAAGAATTCACACTACATATTGCATATTAAGGGAGAATGCTTAAAATTTATTTTTGTCATTGATCAACCGATATCGCATTAGAGCGCGTGAAACGCAATACGTATCTATTACAGATGTGATCAAAATACCAAATATAATGTAAGAATCGAAGAAAATCTTAAAAAAAACATATTAAAAAAAACGCTAATTAAAAAAAGTTATATTCAAAACAAAGCGGAAGAAAGTTGGCGTCGCGTCTGATACCTAATAACCAATTTATTGCGTCTAATCCTCTCGCCACGCCTACTCTCTAGCTCTCCCTAACATTGAGAAACGAAAAAAAAACAAATAAAAATGCCACGAGCCGGGATCGAACCGGCGACCTTTAGATCTTCAGTCTAACGCTCTCCCAACTGAGCTATCATGGCACACGTGCACGTATATGTATAAAATGCAAGTGTACGTATGATGTAATGAAATGTACGACATGACTAGCGGGGTGCGTGTAGGTTAAGCGTACGACGTTTTCAAAGTATGGTCCAGATAGACTTCAGTCACCGGGTACAGTTCGGTCCAGGGGGGAATTAGCCGATAGCGCATGAGAGCGCGTGAAACGCAATACGTATCTATTACAGATGTACTACGAAAATTCGAAAATTACAAATTCGATTATGTATGGTTACAGTAGCTGCGGATACTGTAGGAACATAATGGTATGCCGGAAATAATTTACCCACTCGAGGTCTACCTCATACAAAAATTCCGAGCCGATTTCGTATTTTCGTGTTACGGTAGGTTACTGTAGCCGGGAGTACGGTAGATGAGGTGCGGTATGCCCCACACACTTTGCCTGTTCGAGGGTTATCTTCTATTAAAATCCAGAGCCGATTGGGACACTTTTGCAAATCCATCTTACGGTAGGGTTACTGTAGCCGAGAGTACGGTAGGATGATTACGGTATCCCCCTCAGGCAATGACGACTCGAGGTCTACCTCATGCAACATACCAGGGGTCTGTATTGTCAATTTCGTATTTCCGGGTTACGGTAGCATGGGTTACGGTAGTCTTTTTTCGTTGCGGGACCCCCGCGGTGAAGTTACAGTATACCACTTTGACTTTGGTGGGACCAACCCAAAACCCATTTTGGACCATGACCCCCTATACGTGGAAGCCCCGAGCCCCAAAGACTGCCTCCACGTCTTGTGAGGTATGATCGCACTACACCACGAACGGGAGAGATGGGTAGAGAAAGAGAAAAAGAGCGCGTAAACAACCAATTTTCACTTATTTTGCACGTTGTTAGCGTCCCCTCTCCTTTCCACAGGCTAAGAGAGGTTATGGGACGGCAGACGAAACATGCCTTACTGCTCTTAACTATTGCCACTGTTGATGCCTTTTTTTGTGCACAGAGTATCCACAATGTTCTGCCATGGGATTAATTGGGGTCGCTGTACACCTCGCTGTTCTAGCTAGAGAGCGCGGGGAAACGAGAGAGCGCAGACAGTAGAGAGAACAGCGAGCTCGCTCGAGTGAGGGAAGGGAGCTCGCTGGAGACGAGAGACAAGCGTTAGGTCAGAGAGGTTAGAGAAGCAGAGACATAGGCTATGGTGCTCGCTGTTCTCGATAGAACCTCACTGTACAAAGAGATTTTGATGGAATTTCAACTCCGTTCTTTCTACAATTTTTTTGTGTGGGTTACGGTAGCTCTAACAGTAAGCCCATATAGTTTTTTTTTACCATTTGCACGTTATTTTGTGATCATGTGTAGACAGCGTTCACAAAATTACTAACAAATAGTGTAAAATTGCTATTTGGGCTTTCCGTTAGAGCTACCGTAACCCACACAAAAAAATTGTAGAAAGAACGGAGTTGAAATTCCATCAAAATCTCTTTGTACAGTGAGGTTCTATCGAGAACAGCGAGCACCATAGCCTATGTCTCTGCTTCTCTAACCTCTCTGACCTAACGCTTGTCTCTCGTCTCCAGCGAGCTCCCTTCCCTCACTCGAGCGAGCTGTCTGCGCACTCTCGTTTCCCCGCGCTCTCTAGCTAGAACAGCGAGGTGTACAGCGACCCCAATTAATCCCACGGCTGGTGCCTCAAGGAATGTAAGGCAAACGAGCAACGAGTGTCTTTCCCTAATTGGGAAAAGGCGCCCAAGAGTTCGGCGTCTTTTCCCAATTAGGGAAACACACTACGTGGCCGCTTCCCTGATAATCCGAACATTGTGTATCAGGATTCGATCGTTCTCCTTCACTGTTTCTTCTTGTGTTTCTACTGTTCCTTCCCCCTCGCAGCTCTCTAGTATATATTTCCGGACACTTTCGCGCACTTTCCCGGTATCGAAACCGGTATCCCGATATCATTTCCAGGTTGGATCCCTGTTTGATTCCAGGCTGGAATTATTCCGGGATCCAGCCTGGAAATAAATACCAGAGCTCCTCTCTGTTCCGTTATAAGTGAGAAAAATTTGGGCACCACACGGAGATCCAATAAGACACACATTGGATAAGCGACTCCTCCACCGCTTTTGAGGCTCCTCCCCTCACTCCCAATCCAATTCCCGTGCTGTGGCCCCGATCACTCCCTTCCCGCTCCCCACTCCTGCGAATGACCCATTATTAAATATCATTTTTAACTCGTTCATTTTTGTACGTGTTGTCGCACCCTTGTGGTGTACGATAAATAAATAAATAAACGCATCCCACAATTGCTATAACGGTTTTTCATGGTTGCGCTTCTCCCACTATTTCATTATCTCGCCTCGGTATGCAAACGAGAGTGTGCGGAAGGAGAAGGGCGGAGGACAGTTCCCTGAGAAACGAAACCATGAAGAACCGTTCTCCTAAACAAGTTGCGCCCTGTGTATCTTCAAAATGCTCTCTCTCTATTTTTTCTCTCTCTCTCGCCCTCTCTCCTAGGGTTGACCGTTCCGTATCGGTATCGGGATTACGGCCCCCTCGCTTACCCTCTGGCAGTCTCAATCGTATTCCGGGAGAGAGAGAAGAGAGGGAGGGGTCAAATGCCGTATTACGGAATACGGCGCCGTATTCTGTGAGAAATGGAGGATAAGATGACTCAGAGTAGAAGAATCATACAAGTTCTTCTTTCACCTACCTCAAAATATGAAAGGTAATCGAATTAGCCATTTCCCGATCAAATCACCTCGGCAACTGATAGAGGGGAATGACTTGTATCGCTCTCTCTAGTGTATGATGTGATGCACATGGCTCAGGTGGTTAAGCGCTTGAGTCTCAGTTTTGCTGGGACATGACATGCGCAGTTCGAGTCCTTTTGGAGTCCTTTGTCTTGCATTTTTTGTCGACTTTACACAAACAATGGAGTGAGAACATATATTCCTGTTTTTTTCATGGCAGAATGAATGTTTATGCACCTCTAAATTGTCATCAAAAGTTGCGAGTGCGCCTGGAAAACGAGACAAAAGTTTACTGAAAAATGAAATAGCAGTAACACGGAGAGGTAAATCAACATGACCAGCTCTGTTGCGACAAGAAACTCTCTCCCCTTCGCTTTGCAATCTACCCCCCTCTCTTGTTGTTTACTAGTCCTCCATTCACGCACTCCTTCCTCAAAAGACCGGAGTTAAAGAGTGTGCAAAAGGAGAGAAAATCTTTTTCGTAATTGTTGACTCTTTCGCAAAGGCCGCGACTCAATTATTACTGCGATAGGCATAGTGGAAACGGGAGTGGACTGTCTGGCCACCCTGACCGGCAATTTCGTTCCCCTCTACACACAGAGAAAAATTACTTCGCCATGCATGCGAGTTAATGATTTAATTACTCAGTTTCTGCAGAGAGAGCACGTAAAATGTGGAGAGCTTAAGTAATTTAATCATTAACTCGCATGCATGGCGAAGTAATTTTTCTCTGAGTGTACGGATATCCACGGATGGCTTTTTAGCAACCTATCCCAATATCTTGGGGGTAGAGTCGTCATCACCAATGCTGATATTTAGCCAAGTAACTAAGGTTCTGGGTCTCGCACGGAAAAGTTACAGTAACCCCACTTTCCGATATCGATTTTTTTACTATTTTAAAAAGCACATTTTTATAGGCGTTCTAGGTGTATTTTGCGAAAAAAATACGAATGCAACCATCTTGAAAGCAATCAGATAAATAGAAAGAGTCGAAAAACTGAAATTTCTCCGATTTTTGACTCCCCTGAAAATTTTTTTCGAACAGTGGGGAAAGTTAGATGCATTTTCGGAATCTACATAAAAATCTACATATAGTACAATATTTTATTGACTTTGAAAAATGAAAGCACGAAAGTTAGAATAAATTGAATCTGCCGCATTTGAATGAACCGGCTTGAGATATGTATTGAAAATTTGTCCAGGATGCGAAATATCTCATTTATTAAGGGTAATAGTTTATGTCCAATGTGCCGTGTATATAAACGATGCGATGATTTCATCAACAGATGAAAAAATTTTAAAATTTTTTTCGACCATGGTTCATGGATTTTTCGACAAAATTTTTTCTCTCAAAAGTCTATGAATCTGGTTGAAATTTGTTCAGTTGGCGTCATATAATAGGTGAACGTCGTAATTGACTAAAAAAGGGGTTACTTTATTTTCATTGAATTTTACGTTGTGTATTTCTTTAGTAATCCACATCCAAATAGTTTCATACTGCGATATTTATTGTCAATTACGACGTTCACCTATTATATGACGCCAACTGAACAAATTTCAACCAGATTCATAGACTTTTGAGAGTAAAAATTTTGTCGAAAAATCCATGAACCCGGGGTCATGGTCGAAAAAAATTTTAAAATTTTTTCATCTGTTAATGAAATCATCGCATCGTTTATATACACGGCACATTGGACATAAACTATTACCCTTAATAAATGAGATATTTCGCATCCTGGACAAATTTTCAATACATATCTCAGACCGGTTCATTCAAATGCGGCAGATTCAATTTATTCTAACTTTCGTGCTTTCATTTTTCAAAGTCAATAAAATATTGTACTATATGTAGATTTTTATGTAGATTCCGAAAATGCATCTAACTTTCCCCACTGTTCGAAAAAAATTTCCAGGGGAGTCAAAAATCGGAGAAATTTCAGTTTTTCGACTCTTTCTATGTATCTGATTGCTTTCAAGATGGTTGCATTCGTATTTTTTTTCGCAAAATACACCTAGAACGCCTATAAAAATGTGCTTTTTAAAATAGTAAAAAAATCGATATCGGAAAGTGGGGTTACTGTAACTTTTCCGTGCGAGACCCAGAACCTTAGTTACTTGGCTAAATATCAGCATTCGTGATACCAACTCTACCCGCAAGATATTGGGATAGGTTGCTGAAAAGCCATCCGAGGAGTACCCCCGCCCTCTCGTGGATGCTCTCTTAAGTAATGGGAGATGCGATTTTTTTTATATTTTCGAGTTCCTAAACGACAGTTCCAAAACGTTCTATCGCCGATCGAAAGATTGGAAATAATTATTCTTTCGCTCATTGTGGACAGTACAAAAATTTTATTTGTAGATTGCAATTTGTCTCCACGATCGAAATGAAGAAAAGAAGGGAAGAAAAAGGTCGGTATTTGTATGCCTATGTTTCGTCTAATTTGTTCTAGTAAACAATCTTGCACCACTGTAGATTTAATTTATTTGTTATTTTCAATTTACTGGTTTATGTATTACTTCATTTAGTGATGGCGAGGCAGAATACGAAAGAGGCGCATCGGTTGAGGGAAAAGGCGGAGGCGTTGAGAACGAGAGGAAACTATGGCGATGCCATCCAATTGTACACCCAAGGTGATAACAAAGTTAATAAATAAAGTTATTAAAATTAATAAAAAAATTTAAATAATGAAATTGCAGGACTTTCACTAATGACTAATTGGCGGGATCGAATTTGCGTCCTCAAGTCGCTTACGGAGTTCAATGCAGAAAATGGTATGCGGGCAAAGTATAATTTACTATTTTGATTATTAATAAAACCTAGTAATAAGCAATAATTATTAATGTAATAACTTGCGAACACACATATGCGGCGCCTGGTTTAAAACATATTGTGTACTTTTCACTTGACTGATTATAATTTCGTCCGACCGGAAATGTTGTTATTTATGACCAGTTAACTGGATAGGAAAAAAAATATAAAAAACAACAAAACTGGTCAGATCTATACCGTATGCTGAACTCTACCGTGCGCTGCTTCCTTAATTTCTATTGCTTTGATTTAGCAATCATACTAATCGTATTTAGTGTTGTTTTAAAATTAAAAAAAATACAAGAAAGTTTTGGTTTTTCAGGAAACTGCGATGAGACGATGCGTTACATCAGAGAGTACGAAAAAGAGGCGGGAGAAGAGGGAGTAAGTTATCACCATACGTGGTTTTTGTTCGTTGTATCAACACTTACTATATGACAGGAATCGCGAGAGACTCGAGCTCTTCGATCATGGCCGGGACATAGAATTTTATGATTTTTAAATTGGCTGAAAACATAGCATAAGGTGCTATAAACATCCCTCTATCGAATAGCGTTTTCAGAATTTAAAAAAAATCGTTTTCGCGTGAAACACAAATGAACCTGGTGAGTCGGTAACTTTTTCGAGAAATTGCAAAGTTTGAAAAATCATAAATATCGTCAAAGTGAAGATAAAAATCCATGGTTTGGTGTGTTAGATAGATAAATCACTCAGCTTGTTTACCGACCGCTCGAAGTCATTCCTGGTTGATCCGTCGATGCGGGGTGGTCGCTTTTGCAAAAGTTGAGCTAATTTTCTTAAAAGTCAAAAGTGCTGGTTGACTCAAAGAGATGTTCTGGTGAACATTGTTGGTACTTGCTCCAGTAAAAAAATGGGCCAAATCGGCACATGCGTTGTAATGTGGCGCTGACTTATGTTACGCCTTCCAAATGTAACTATTAGTCTCGAATGATAATTCTTGATCTTTTTCAGTGAAAATAATGTGAAACTAATAGAAAATAATATTCAGGTTGTCTGTGACCTTTTTTATTAACAACTTTTTGGAGGAAAATTTTTTTTTTAAATCAGCTTCGATTTTTGAATTTGCTGAATGTCTCATATTTCGAAGTCAATATGAATCTGAAGCATCTTCATATTATTAGAAATACTCGGTGGAGGAAATTTGTAGAGTTTTGAACTTTTCTACACGGAATTCACAACTTGCGGAAGAAATTTTTCTTTGTATATTAGAAGCAGTCCAATTTCTTCCTTACTTCATCGTGACATTCCTCATTATAAGTAGACCAATTTCCTTTTTGAAAGTGAAAGGCTATCTGTTCGTGGTAAAGAGTTACAGCGCCTAGAACATCGATTATAATGCAAAAAGCGCGTGCTCTGACTTCTCTAGCACTCTCTCAATTCCCCATACTCTCTAGCCTGGTTCGGATCCCGAGATGGGCAGAAATCTTTTGCAAAGCCTCTGTGTTATCGAAATCACATGAATTCAGCCCACAAACCCTGATGATGAATCAGAGGAGAACTGGCAAAAGATTTCTGCCCAGCTCGGGATCCGAACCAGGCTAGAGAGCGTGGGAAATTGAGAGAGTGCTAGAGAAGCTAGAGCACGCGCTTTTCGCATTATAATCGATGTTCTAGGCGCTGTAACTCTTTTCCACGAACAGATAGCCTTTCACTTTCAAAAAGGAAATTGGTCTACCTATAATGAGGAATGACATGATTAAGTAATAGAGGAATTGGACTGCTTCTAATATACAAAGAAAAATTTCTCCCGCAAGTTGTGAATTCCGGGTGGAAAAGTTCAATACTCTACATATTTCAAATAGATCTTCCCCCAGCGAGTATATCTAATAATATGAAGATGCTTCAGATTCATATTTACTTCGAAATATAAGACATTCAGCAAATTCAAAAATCGAAGCTGAAAATGTTAATTTTTTTTCCTCCAAAAAGTTGTTAATAAAAAAGGTCACAAACAACCTGAATATTGTTTTATGTTCGTTTTACATTGTTTTCACTGAGAAAGATCCAGAATTATCATTAGCGACTAATAGTTACATTTGGAAGGCATCACATAAGCCAGCGCCACATTACAACGCATGGACCGATTTGGCCCATATTTATACTGGAGTAAGTACCAACAATGTTCACCAGAACATCTCTTAGAGTCAACCAGCACTTTTGACTTTTAAGAAAATTAGCTCAACATTTGCAAAAGCGACCACCCCGCATCGACGGATCAACCAGGAATGACTTCGAGCGGTCGGTAAACAAGCTGAGTGATTTATCTATCTAACACACCAAACCGTGGATTTTTATCTTCACTTTGACGATATTTATGATTTTTCAAACTTTGCAATTTCTCGAAAAAGTTACCGACTCACCAGGTTCATTTGTGTTTCACGCGAAAACGAAAATTTAAAAAAAATTCTGAAAACGCTATTCGATAGAGGGATGTTTGTAATACCTTGTGCTATGTTTAGGGACCACAACGTGGGTAGCCGATATTTCACTATGTGGTTGAAAATATATTCAAAGTATCCGCTGAGGTCTCAATAACATAGCCCTTTTTGCCGTTTGTCGATATCTTTTCTCCGAGCTGTGCTAGAGCTCAAAACGTTTCCCCTCCCCTCCCTCCAATTCCCCTCCCCTCCCTCCGCTCTCATTAGCGCCTCTCCTTACTTTTTCTTCCAATGAAGTCGCATTTTAGATAATATATGTATGTTTAGATTATCCACTCTCTCGCAACAATTGATTGATTCCAAGCGAACTAAGTCCTTCATACACAGAAAACCTGTTTGTTGGAGTAAATACTGTTTATCATTGCTAAACAAACAGGATACACATCAAAGCGGAAGAAATACTAGTGATATGATTCCACTGAGAATGTGAACAAAAATATCAGTCAATGCGAAACTATTTTCACAGATAACGGAGAAAATATGAGTACAGGGGATACGGTAAGTGGTCTGAGAATACTCGAAAAGGGACATGCATGAATTGATTGGAAAACAGGAGACGCGAAACATGTCACCTGAGAAGGATAAAAGTGAATTCATAGCTGTTTGACAACATCGACAGTGATCTATTTCGAATTGATACGGTAGGCAGGAATATCGATTGAACGACTCTGATAACTCTACTGTGCTAGCACTCTATAACAACTTTGCTAGATGTGATCTTGTGATGGGAGTAGCTTCCCTCGCTTCTTTCTCGACCTCCGAAAGCCTACGTACAGTCAGAAGCTGGTCTCTGCAGATCCGGAGTCGAGCTGAAAAGTAGCTCTTCACGTGAAAATCGCGATGAAATCAACTGCACGACCAGTAGAAACAGTGTGCAAACGAATATCGATCGACATTGTGACGAAAACCAAATATTAAAAGTAAAATAAAAGGGAAAACAATCGATAAAATAAAATTCAAATTTGAATAAAATGGTCCGAGGCAATCTTTTCGATGCCGTAATGGGTGTAACTAGCACATGTATCGCGCATTTGCACGCTCGTACTAGTTTATTCGATGCAAATTGAATTGAAATTTCAAAGTGAAATAACAATTCAGGAAATTAATTGTTTCTTTATTTTTTTATCATAACTTGACCGTATTCACCATATTTGCACATTATTCCATGCGCACGTTGCAATTCTCTCTGTAAATGCTCTAATCACCTACTCTTGCCCATTCTAGCCAGAGTGGACAGATCATGGTGCGCAAACCATATGTTGTGTAACTTTTCAATAGCTAATAAATGGGCCGCTGGACGACCAATTTGATAGAGAATGAACGATGTTATTCGACATTCGCGCCTCTTCCCTCTAGTACACGACGCCCGGAGTGGGCGGAGCCGGTGTTTCCTAGCTATGTTTTCAGCCAGATTAAAAATCATAAATTTCCCGGGCATGTCCCGGGCATGCTCGAGTCTATCGCGATTCCTCTCATATCAAATTATTCCGATAATTGATTTAATTGATTAGTAACATTCACAGGCTCAATTGTGCCAGTACACTGCTGCCTGGTCTCTCCTACAACTCTATTACTCGAGCAAAAATCGACAATGGTTGTTGGAGGTATTCATTCATGTACTATCTTCCTATCAAGTACTTGACAAAAAAAATGTTAAAAATTACGTTGTAAAATGTAAACTGAAGACCCCGAAAAGGGGAAAATAACTTAGCACTCGATTAATGATTAACGATTCAAAGGCGATGGAACGCGTGGAGAAATCTCAGCAACTTCTACAACAAAAGCCAGAGAAGGATAGAGAGGCGAGTCCAATTTAGGTTGTCCTTGTCGCGTCAGAGGTGGCCATAACTGATATTGAAATATAATTATTTAAAATATAAATAAATAAACTCTTTCTAGCGGGAGAACGCGTATTTGCTGGCGGAGATTTCCGGGTTTATCGAGAGTCGAGAGGAATATGAGAGGAGAATGCAGGTTTGCATAACAAATTCATTTCACTCCAAACCTCCGGAAAGGGGTCAAAGCAGTAAAACCGAGAGCAACTGCCTCATTTTTGTTCACTATCTCACACTGACCCCTTTCTGAAGGTTTCGAATCGTGTGCAATTAGAGATCTCGCTAGATAGTTGCCTTTGATTGTGAGAGTGATTTCCGATCTCCATTCGTAAATACATGATCTTTGCCGGTCGGTCGTCAAGATAGTATTCTAAATGGAGACATTTCGTTATCGGTTTTACACGCTTCCTTGTTTACAGGGTTACTTGAAGAGATCCATTTTTCGCTAATTAGACACAATTCCGATTGCGTACAAGACTAATGGCCACGACCGTAAAAATATATTTGTTTTAAATTCCCGTTTCTATTGCTATGAAACTGGTCGATGTACCGTAGCAAGTGCGCCTAATTCTCGTGACCACATTTTTATCCGGCATTTAACTCGCGTGTTACAGTACACATTGGCTATGGGAGTGAAGGAATTCGACGTGAAATCGATTGAGTTCGACTTTGAATGGAGGTGCGCGTATTTTCCTACTTTTTTGTTCATACGAGAAAAAATGTAATCAATTCCATTATCTTCTTGTTAAATATTATTTTGATTTAATTTCACTGTTCAAGATCCATCGATATCAATGGAGTACATACACATTATTGGTGGAGAGAAATCGATCAATCAGGTTTTATCGATTTTTAAAGTGCGCATGTTTCAGCGACAAATTGCGTGTCGCTGAGCGTGGAACTTGCGAAAAACAACAAGCAAAGAATGGAGGCCGGCGTGAATATGACAAAGGTGAGCACTCCGTTATCAGACACGACTTACCGTAATGAAACTACCGTAGTCTAACTTCAGTATGAAACCGTATTATGGATACCGTACACCGGTTATAGAAAGTAGCACAAACGGGAAATCGGGGACCAGCTTAAGCAGTTGCAACGGATATGTACCAAATCGTCATTGCTACCGCTATATGAATATTATTTTCCCGTTTAACAATAAGGTAAGTTTTTTGCAGGCGCATTTGAATGGAGACTCGGTGCGCGAAGCAATCACATCGCTCTTCCGCGTCTTTCCACTGCTGAAGAAAGAGTGAGCAAGATTGTTATTGTTTCAAATTTTTTTTATCGTGAAATCGATTGAGTTAATGTTATTATAATAAGTGAAACATCCTGATGGGGCACACCTTTTTTTACAGTATTCTTTATTTATCGAGTCCCAGGAGAGCAACTGCTAACATGTCGTATGCAATAATGTTATTATATCGTACACAAAGTCCACTTTCCATGAAAGTGTTCCACTCTGTGCCACAGTGGAACACTGTTCCACAGTGGAACACATTTTTCCACTATTTTCCACTTCCTCCAGTTCATGGTGACAATAACTGTAATCACAGCTGTTTTTTGTAGTTATCGGTTCTTTATGAACTGTTCTGTCAAATTAATAAAAAAGAAATATCAAAATTAAGCCATTTTGAAGAATATTAGTCGGTTGCAATTAGCTTCCCTTTTCCACTCTCAAGCGTAGTGTTCCACATGGTGCGCGTCGACTCGCCGACTTTTCGCACACTACACCAGAGTGGAACACCACGCCTCGAAAGTGGAAAGTGGAAGGTTATTGCAACCGTCAAGTATTCTTTAAAATGGCTTAATTTTGATATTTCTTTTTATTAACTAGCGGGGTTGTATTGAGGTTAAATGCACTACGCTCTATGCGCACACTACGCTCTATGCATAGTTCTGGGTGTGGGTTCGGTCCAGGGGGAGCTCGGTAAATGGCTCCAGGTACGGTCCAGGGGTCGCCCGGTAGCCGGCTCCAGGTTCGGTCCAGAGGGAGCTCGGTAGCCGGCTCCGAGCTACATTAAAACTCGCAGTACGCTGGGGATTGTTAATCGCTACCAAGAGTATTGGCTTATTCCGGTGGAAAAGGCTCGTGAGGCAGAGACCTCTGCCTCACGAGCCTTTCACAACGGAAACGCAGGATACAGTGCATTCAGAACTTTTAGAACACTTTCAGATACGTTTCCTGTGATTCCCTACGCTCTCTGAATGATTTCGGAACATTCCGAATTTTTCGATTTTCATGTTAAAACGTGTTAGAACACGTTCATACACGATTATGACATCGCAAAACACGTTTCCTGTGATCCCCGACACTCACCGGTGCGTTTGGAGAAAGTTCGAAAATTTCGATTTTTCAAGTTAAAACTCGGCAAAACAGGTGAAAACGTTTTTCACGGTATTCAAAAACGTGTTGGGACCACTTCTGGAACTTGCGAAAAATGCGGCAAAAGGTTTACCCGCGGCAGGGGTCGAACATGCGTGGGTCGGATTTGAATGTCGAGCGCTTTAACCACTTGGCCATCGATTTGGTGATTTAAATTTTGTAAAATTTAAAAGCAATTCTGGTCAGTTATCATATGCAAAAGGTTCTGAGAAGATTGCGTGATTTTGAAGCGATTTATAGCGAAAAGACGGAAATTTTGCGAACGGAAGGAATCACAAAAAAAAACAGACAGACAGACAGACAGACAGACAGACAGACAGACAGACAGACAGACGTTAGCATTTTCTAATATATAGTAATTCGATAGAACAATTCATAAAGAACCGATAACTACGAAAAACAGCTGTGATTACAGTTATTGTCACCATGAACTGGAGGAAGTGGAAAATAGTGGAAAAATGTGTTCCACCAGTGGAACACTTTCATGGAAAGTGGACTTTGTGTACGATAATATGAAGGGTGTCCGGAAAGTTCGTGCACTTTTCGTTTTTTTGGAAATTTCAGATAGGAACAAAAATTTATATAGGAACAAAAATTTTCCAGTACCACGACCACAAAATCATAGCCTATCAAATATCATATGATAGACCACCATTAACGAAATAAAAATTTCTGAAAAAAAATTCACAGTTTCGGGACTTCACAGTTTTTAACATTTATATTTATTTAAAGTTCTGTTGGAAATATTCCTATACAATGTGGCTTATACATAATTCATTATAAATTAATTGAATTTTTTATGATAGATTTTGAGAAGGTTTTCTAAAATTTTTATCTTATTTTCGTGGGAAATCCAAAATTGCGTAAGGATGATGAAATTCGCTGGTACACTGAGCACTAACGCGCTTCCTTGACAGAATCAATCTGAGGCAAAAATGATCGGGCTGTGGAATGACACGGTGTAGAACGATATTTTGCAGCGTTTGGCATTAAAATGCGAGAATTGGGGGGAAAGAACTCTAATTTTATAATGCAATGATTTTTCCATCACATTGCATTGTTTCAGGCAAGACGAAGATCATGAGGACATGCAACTACGAAAGGAGTGGGAGCGGCTGGCTGTGCAGGGTAGGGACTATTATACTTTTACTATTATCACAAGTAAGCACAGAGCGAATATACGTACAATATTGAGTACACTGATGTGTACAAACCTCTCGTCTTTAGAGAATATATATTTTAAATAATAAAATATTGACGACCCTTACAATACGTCAGAAGTTCGCGAACTTTTCACGCATCTTTTCTTGCTCGTTTTAGGCTATTTTCTTTATAATTTGCGTTAGGTCATTAGAGACGCATAAGAAACTACTAATGCCGAAAAATTTAACTTAAAATATAAACTAGGGAATTAGCCGCACCTCTTAGAAGGTCGCGGAATTCTGCGAGTTGTTTTCACGCAGCTAGACAGTGACGAGAGAGCACGCGGAACGAGGAGAGGGAAAAGTAAGCAATGTTGTTGTTGTATTTCTGCGCTCTCTCTGTTTACGTGCTCTCTCGTCACTGTCTAGCTGCGTGAAAACAGCTCGCAGAATTCCGCGACCTTCTAAGAGGTGCGGCTAATTCCCTAGTTTACATTTTTGGTTAATTTCTTCGGCATTAGTAGTTTCTTATGCGTCTCTAATGACCTAACGTAAATTATAAGGCAAATAGCCTAAAACGAGCAAGAAAAGATGCGTGAAAAGTTCGCGAACTTCTGACGGATTGTAAGGGTCGTGAGTGTAAATTACACTGGACTTCGCACTTCAACGTATTCATTCTATGTGTAATTATCAGTTAAACTTGTAATTTAAATGACTAATTAAATTATGTAATTAAAACTTTAAAAAAGAAATATTTTACTTCAGCATGGAAGACTCGTGCCAAGAAGAGTGAGAAGGAAAATGGGTGAGATAGAGAGATTTCTTCGATCTCTGATAAAAAACCACACATGCAAGTTCCATTCGATTTCAATTTCCTTTTCATTTTTTTGCGGCATTTAAAATAATTTTTAAGAGCGACGAGCATTTTGAATGGGCGCGTGGAAAAGGAGGAGATGGATGAAAAAGAGGTAAGGTTACCTTGCTTCTTCGGTTTGTTGTTATACCCTCAATGACGTATTATTTCCATCCTCTGAGATGCTCAGGAGTGAGAGCGAAAAAGGAAACGAGTCAGAGGGGCTTTCTGCCACTTCCACAAAGCTAAAAATATATATATTTTCAGCATCCGGCAGAAGAGACGATGGACGACGCCGAAATACTGAGAAAGTTCAGAGGTATTTGCAGGCAATTTTTCCCAATGACTTCGTATGTTTTCTTTACTTACTCACATCACGTAATGCATTTACATGATAAGTACAAAATGTGATTATTTTACAGAAGAAGCCGCCTGCCAGTCTCGCATGAGAAGGGCCAGAGGGAGGAATGGAGTACGTTTTTTGATAGAAATTTTATTTTTTAAGAAATTTTTTAAATTTTAAGACCACCTCTAAGAAGGCCGTCAAAAATTGGCAGAGAAAATTGTATTATTTTCAAAAAAATATTATTTTTCTTTAGAAGGATCGTCATGGGACGCCGGCGGTGATGCGAGCTGTGAGGAGAGGCGATTTGGAGGAGATGGAGAGATTAGTGGGAGAGGTGAGATATTATACTGTTAGGATCAAATTTGGCATATTAGTTATATTTTATGGTGCATAATCTCAGGGCTGCGATCTGAACGAAACGAATGACGGTGGATGGACTGCACTTTCTGAGGTACGGTAGCACAACCTATTCGATGAAAGGACTACGGTAGTTTGAAAACAATTTATGTTGCCGGTTGGAATTTTAAGACTCTTTCCAAGCTTACTTACCTTTTGCTTTAAAACTCTGAAACTTGTTTTAAGGTCTTAATTTTTTTAAATGTTCAAACTCAGGCGGTGTCCCTTCATCGCCCCGATTTGGTGGACTTCCTGTTACAGAGGGGCGCAGATGCCAATTGTGCCTCGAGCGTTGGTTGGGCGAAGAAAGAGGTTAGCTATTCTCATTAATCTATTCATTTATTCGATGACAACAATACATATTATAAATAAAAACTTAGTGAAGGGCTTAAATAGGTAGATTTGTAAGGGTACTATAGTCCTGAATATAATGAGTGAGAAGTGTGTCTCTCACAATTACTCGAATTGTAAGCGACAAGGAAAGACAAAGTATCTCGGATAATTTTATAAATACGAATGCGTTTTGCATTCATTGACATGATTAGGAAAGACGATTTTCTAAACAAAACCAGTCAATAATTGCAATTGAATTTTCAAATACACGCCCTAGTGGTTCAACAGAAATAAATTAAGTTAAAATGAGAAATCACATCATTCCACGGGCCGGTCAACCATCCAGAAAGGGGTCTGGAGTGAGAAAGCGTATATATTGAGAGGGACTCTCTCACTTTTGCACACTCTCTCACCCTGATCCCTTTCTGTATGCGTAGAAACATGTGTTCAGTTCGGTGGAGGTATCACTGCGCTCCACGACGCGTGCTTCAACGGAGTTGTACGCATCGCACAGATGCTGATCGGGTACGCCCCTCTTCACATTATTATACGCCCGATATCTCAACTTCACATTATTATACGCCCGATATCTCAACTTCACATTATTATACGCCCGATATCTCAACTTCACATTATTATACGCCCGATATCTCAACTTCACATTATTATACGCCCGATAT